>OY804583.1:95860644-96153290 GCA_963680875.1 Bathymodiolus brooksi | reverse complement strand
CTTTTCAGTTTAACTTTTTTAGTGCTTGGCTATTTCTGCATGAATATTTTTAAAATATTTTTTTAGAATATTTTTAAAATATGTTTTAAAAGTACATGAATATTTTATGTGTTTTGAGTTAATTTGGTTATGTGCTTAAATATAGACTGCTTATAATTTGCATAAATGTACTTGTATGTGTAATGGCTGCTAAATGTCGGCATCTATTTTCTGTTTTGACCTCTGGTCCTATGACAGTAGGTGCGCAGAGAGGCACTTGCCACATGCGCACTGGCTGTAGGGGTCCAGAGGTCAAAACACAGAAATGTATGCATAAATATTATCTGGATATGTATTAATTTTGTATTGAATGACATGTTTTTATTGTGCTGTATTTAATTTATGTAATTTTATTATGCATGTCGGTTTGAAAAGCTCTTGAGAGCTTATGTTGTATTGTTATAAAATGTACCGACTTTAAATAAAACTTTGATTAATTGATTGATTGTCAAAATATTGTTGAAAACGGTATAATACCCAAACTCATTAAAAAAACGACCCACCACAGTGTGGAATATATACTTTGGGCCAATTGAACAAACTGTATGTCCTAGTACGGCTGGAGGAGACCAACAAAAATAGGAGTCAAGAGAGGATATTACTTTTTCTCATTGATTCCATTCGGTGATAAGGTCTTAAGTTTTCTAATCCAGAAGCTTTCCCTTTCTTGTCTGCTTTTATCATCCCACTTGGGGTTATGGTCAATTATGGTGACCTTCAGTTTGCCGAAAGAATCATGGTGGCCCGTCGATCTGAGATGTCTGCTGAGTATAAGGTCAGGTTTGCAATTTGCATCGCTTCTGTGGCCATTCAAGCGTTTACTAGTTGTTGTTTAGTTTCTCCGATGTATTGAAGACCACAAATTGCACATTCCAGGAGGTAGATAATATTTTCTGTCTTGCAGTTGGCATTGCAGTATATGATGAATTTTTCTCCTGTATGTGTGCATTGGATGTTTTTGCACGTCATACATCGTCTCGAATCACATTTTTGACACTGACCATTGTAGGCAAACCGAGGGGAGATGTCAGCTCTCACCAAGATGTCTTTCAAACTTTTGGGTTTCCTGAAGGCCAAGACGGGTGGTTCTTTGAAGATTTTACACAGTTCTGGGTGTTTTTGTATGGTTGTCCAGTGCTCACGAACGATGTTGGATAAATTACTGAGCGCAGGATGGTATGTGATGGCACTCTGTTCGCGTTCTTTTCTTTATATTGGATGAGGTCTTTTCTGTCAATACTACTTGCTTTGTTAAAACAATGGTTAATGCTCGCATTGTTGTAACCCCTCTTTTTCAGATGACATTTCCGTTCCCAAGCCGTTTTTTGGTGGTTTGTTCGTTGGAGCAGATGCGTTTGATTCGGAGAGCTTGGCTGTACGGAATACTTTTGGTGCAATGTTTAGGATGACAACTCTGTGGGGACAGGTACTGATGTTTATCTGTCGGTTTGTTGTATATGTCAGTTGACATAATACCATTTTCACAGGTGGTGTAAGTATCCAGAAAGGAGATGTTATTTCTAGATGTTTCATGGGTGAATTTTATAGTGGGGTGAACATTGTTGGCATGGTCAAAGAAACGATTGAGGTTTTCTTCCGACTCGGTCCACTTCATGTCAACGTCGTCTATGAAACGAAACCAGGAAACTGGCTTGTGAGGTGCAGATTGTATGATTAGTTTTTCAAGTTTCCCCATGAAGATGTTGGCGTATGAAGGTGCCATCTTTGTTCCCATAGCTGTTCCGTTGATTTGTAAAAAATGCTCTCTATTAAATGTAAAATTGTTATGCTTCAGTACCAATGTGAGCAACTGGACAAGACATTCCGTTGGTGGTTCTTTAACGGCTCTTTGGTCCCAGGCCTCTCGACATGCTTCGATACCGTCATTATGTGGGATGTTAGTGTATAATGACGTAACGTCCATCGAAACAAGAATGGTCCCCGAAGGAAGGGGGTTCATGGATTCCATTTTTTGAAGATAATCAGTGGTGTCTTTCAAATGTGAGGGGTAACGCTTCTACATGAGGTCGAAGGTGAAAATCGACGAATTCGGAGATGTTTTCTGTGGGGTGCCCATTTGCTGAAACGATGGGTCTCCCGGGGTTGTTGTCTTTATGAATTTTAGGTAATAGATAGAAGCGTCCGACTTTGGGTTTGTCTGGTTTCAAATAATCGAGTGTTCTTGTCAATATGACTATTTTCTTTCATAATGTTTAGCTCCTGTGTTATTTTAGTGCTGAATTCTTCCGTGGGGGGTCAGAGTCCAGTTTTTTGTAAAATCTTTCATCCGTCAGTTGTCTGTTTGCCTCCTCTAAATAATCTACTTTGTCCATAACAACAACTGCGCTACCCTTGTCTGCTGACTTTATGACAATGTCATCCCTTTCCTTTAATCCTTGTAGCGCACCTTTTTCTGCTGAAGTGGGGTTGGTATGTTCGTGCTGGTTGCTGTCTGGACATCATTTTTGACTAAATCAATAAAGGATTCTAAAGTTGTATTTTTGCTGGGTTTTGGAATCCATGAACTTTTTTTTCTAGGAAGGGAGATCTCATTATCATCTTCCGAATCGGACGACACATCTACAGGACAGTCTCTCTCTTTGGCTGAGAAATATTCTTTAATTCGAAGAGATCTAGCAAATTTGTCGAGATCAGCTGATAGTTGCTCCTCATTGATTTTGTTAGGGGTGGGACAGAAATTTAGTCCCTTAGAGAGTATACGAATTTCAGCAGATTTTAGATCTTTTGATGACAAATTGACGACTGTGTCATTTTGGTCTCTATTAATTTCTTTGTGTCTTGAAAATCTTCGTTTCCGCCTTGTCGTTTCCCCGGAAGTGACAGATAATTCTGATGGTATATTTTTGTTCGGGTCGATACCATCCCTAAAGAATTTCGTACGTTGTTTCTCTCGCAACTTTAGGCTTTGAATATTGTGGATATCTTGCAGACGTTCGTTAATATTGTTGGTATGATGATGCTATATATACATAAGAAAAGATATATAAGAAAATTGTTTATTAAAGTGTCACATATTGATTGTCATAAAACATCATCATCATAATAAAAATATATACATATAAAACAATCAATATCCAGCCATTAATAAATGACTTACGAGACACTATTAACAAATTAAAAAATCTATGCATATTTACTTATTTTATGTGCATAAAAATTTTGGCAAATACATATTCATGAAAATTACCTAAAATATTTACTTAATAAGTGTGTTAAAATATTAAATGATCAGTGAAATATTTCTTAAATCACATACATAAAAATTTGGAGAGAAAAAAAAAGTTAGCGCTGGTGAAGCAGTTTCCTCCTCAGTTGTAATAAATGAAACACTAAAATCTATCTGAGCTATGGATTCTTTATTTTCCTCATATGATATTCAAATTATTATCTATTCAATTCAATTGCATTCAACATAATTACTCAAAACATTGAGCTTAAAACTTCTATGTCATGGAAAAGTACAAATTTAAACGTTTTCAGACAAAAATATTTACTGTGAAAATAACTTTCTATGCCAAAAATATTATGTAGCGCTCTACATAAATAATGCTGGATACATTCTTTGAAATTAATGTGCAGAAGAAATATTATACAGGTTCTAATTCAACTAAATAAGGGTAATAACAAAATTACCGAACTCCGAACAAACTTACAAAGGGAAAGTCAAAACTCATAAGTATATTAACAGACAAAATCAGTCAACAACCGGACAACTGTGAAAACCGTAATGACCCTGACTTGGTACAGGCATTTCTAAAGAAATGGTGGGATGAATCAGATTTTAAAGGGCCAAACCTCCCGCTTTCTAAGCTAATTACTATATATATAATAATATTAAAAAAATAGTAATAATAGCAATTGAATGCCTCTCAAAATACGACACAAAGTCAAGATTGATTTATGATTAAATAAAATAACATAAGAAAAATTTATCACTTTTTTCTTGTAAAATTTAAGAAGGAAAAAGAGGATACCAGTAGTATGATGGTCGAGTGGCAGGCGGCACAACAATAGTAGTTAGCCTTTGTACAAATCCTACTGATACATTATGAAAAAAGTTCGGCTTTACAAGAGAAACCTGATCATCTGGTTAATGATACCACTCACATTGACAAACCATTGTTATAAAATATTGATCACTATAACCACAAACTTGTTCAATACGAATTGTCACCATTTTAATATACATTCATGAAGGAGCTTGGGTGGTCGAGTGGCTAGGTAGTTATTCTGCAAAGACCAATTTAGCATATGTCATCGTTGCAGAACGAGTTTGTGCCCCGCTTTGTACGATTACAAAAAGGGGTGCACTCGACTTGTATGTGATAATGTTTACCAGTTACTTGTCCTAGGTAGATGGTTCTCTCCGGCTTCATCCACCACTAAAACTGGTCGTCACGATATAGCTGACAAATTGCTACTGGTACATTCATGAAGGGGCCTGGGTGGCCTAGTAGTCTTAAGTACCTGTACAGAACATTGTAGTCTATCGCCGCTGCAGTCCGAGTTCGTATCCGCTTTGTATGTTTACAAAAAAGGGTGCACTCGACTTGTATGTGATGTTTGCTAGTTAATTGTCCATGGTCGGTGGTTCTCTCCGGCTTCCTCCACCACTAAAACTGGTTGTCACGATATAGCTGAAAAATTGCTGCAGTAACGTAAAACCCTAATAAACAAACAAACTATGCATTCATATCATTTTGTCTTAGATGGTGTGGATGTGAGCACTCTTTTTTTCCTTTTTGAGGGGTATCCTTCATTTGTCTCTTCTTTCGTTCTTTTAGCTGATCTATGTCTTCTCTAGCATTTGGTCCAAAATGATACTCAATATCGCCTGTTTGTGTTTTTCTCAAGCAGTCTTTTTCAAGAAAATTTGGCAATTTTGCCATCGAGTGTCCAGCAGTTTCCAGATATTTTATTTGGAGATCAATTAGATCAGCTATCCTTTCCAGAGCTGATTCTGGTGGTAGCCATAATTTGGCATTTTTCAAAGAGTCACGCTTTCCCTTTGAATAAATAGTTTGCCTCCTTGTGGCCTCGTACGTAGTACTGTGGAAATCAACAGATTTTGGAGTGAAAAGTGCCTTAATGAAATCTTTGTACACATTTTTGTTTACATTAAAATGTCCTGTTTTCTGTAGAAGATTTGTCCGAAAATGTTCATTTGATAAAAATAAGGAAAGCATCTTCTTGTGTGAAATGTTGTAGTACTTTGGTATGAAGTCATTTCCACCCATGCACAGAACTATAGCTACTTTCCTCATGATGTCTTCCTCGGTATGAAACCTACATTCTATGATTTCCATCATACCAGTAATATTATAAACGTCTACCCTCTTTTTTTTGTTTCTGTAAAACTACAAATACTGGATGTTGATAAATACCATTCACTTTTGGCCAATTATTTGATAGTGAATATAGATGGATAGGAATGGCATCAATATCCACAGATGTCAGCATACTGCAAGCAGCCATGTCAGGAGACAATTTGGATCTAATGTCTATGAGCCAGTCTATTTGTGCCATCTCTGCCTCCCCCTTTCTCTGTGATACTGAATTCAGTGGTTCAATTGTAGGATTTGATATACTCCCATCAAATACACATCTTAGAGGAACGGTGTAGTACTCACATTTACATTCCTGACCATGTTGGCAAGGAACACTCTGTATGTTTAGTTCGCTGTCAATGTCTAGTACTAATTTGCTTTCTATGTTGATGTCCTTTGCATTGGCAGTAAGATACTGACTTATGAAACTTTTCCCTTCTCGTGTTGTAATAATGTCTTCCCTCTTAAATGTTGACGCATTAAGAACGCGATCAGGATCTTTGAGATGTGCTATTGTCTTTTCTTTCGACTTTTTCTGTTGATGAGTAGCAGCTTTAAAGTTGTCTGGAGTAAACATGTACTTTTCCTCACACAGAACTATCACTCTCCACATTTGGAAGCTGTGTCAGTGTACTCTTTATGATCGCATTTTGTACATATTTAATATACTGAATACCACTGCATACCTTAGCTTTGAACTTAACTCCTGCAAATTCTATCGTAACAAATTGTATGGATGATGCTGCTTTACTTGGTATACTTTTGGTGTTTATGGCTATCAAGTCAGTCTTGTTTGGATTAATGTCCTCTAACAGCCAGCTTAATGCGTCCTGAATACCTCTAGACTTCATCACTTTTGGTTTAGAGCAATCTGGTTTTACTAAAGAATGGCACATATTCATTTCGGAACTTAACAAATCAGCCATCAGGTTTTCTTTTCTTAAGAGTTTCTTTCTCTGCTCCTCTTTTTGTTCTCTTTCTGTTTTGGCAGTTATAGTTGCCTATTCAGTTGCCCTTTTGATTGTGTTACCTTTGGTCCTCTTTGCTTTATTTAACAACTGTTGAGGCCCTCTGAAGTCTTTAATATCAGGAGACGAGTCCATATTCATTATAGTGCATTGCTAATTCGTCAGTGTTGGCTTGCTGTAGTACACCGATATAGTTCTTGTTGTAAGTATTCAATAAGGTGTCATATGTCCGATAAAGGCGATCCAGCTTAGACAACAGAAATGCATCCTTGTCAGCACTATTGTAGAGGGAGGTTCTGTTGATGAAACATTCGATCACTATTCTCATGTCAAGTGGAACCATTTTGATGAGGGAAACGTTTTGAAAGGAAAGAGATTTTACCTTCTCTGTATCATAGCAGGCATTACATCTTGAATTGGCAAGATCTTCAAACAACAGTTGATGCGGTTAATGTACTTCCAGTATGCAATCTTTCAATTTTCCTCTTAATATGTCATCTCGCACTAAGAATCTGGCAGTTGAATTTTTCAGACGGCTGTAACTCTCAAAACGTTCAGGTGGCAAAAGCACAAAATGGCTTACATTGACATGATGGTTGGTGTGTAAAAAGTCAACAGCAATTCGTTCTTCTTCTTTACTGTCAATTGACGCGGAACTTGACATAATGATCATTAGCGAATTTGACTCAGTAGACTGATCAGTGTCAACACATACTGTCCTCACTGTAGTATCTGAATATATAAGATCTAAACGTTTTCGTAGCTGGATTTCTATCCCATTTGGGTGGTGTATCTGTCTAGTCCACACTTCAACATTCTGAGACCTCTCAAATGCCTCTTGTCGCAATGTTCTCTCTTTGATGACATGTTTGGTCAGACAATCCCAGTTTTTTGTGACTTTGAAAAGGCTAAGAATGTAATCTAAAGTTTCCCATTTCTTTTTCTATTCAATTTCGAAATCACCACATTCACTTGAAGAATAATTATATTTGCTGTAGTAATTTTCAAACAGGCAAATTTTCATCCATTGAGACTCGGTGAAACATTCTTTGTGTAAGAGTTGGAGAGTTGGGATATCATTTTCATAGTTCTGCACCTTTTTTTGAAGCTTGGAAGTAACTTGCCTAAAGTCTAACTTGGCAACATCCTTGTATAGCTGCAGTAAAGTTCTTGTTTGTTCTTTTGGAGGACACAATATTGTTTTGGCTATTTCAGTTCCAATACTATGACATATATTGAAATCATCGAAATGTCTGAAAATGTATCGGAGAAAATTAATATATTTTTTTTATTTAAACAGAAACAGCTATAAATGAGGCTTCATTGCCAAAGGAGGCAGACAGAGGACACTCGCAGGACATTTTTGCCAGCCCAGTGCCAACATCTGTACAACAGCAACCCTCTACAAGTACAGTTGGGAAATCTGTAAGCAGACCAATCACAAAACGCAAGCGGGCAACACAGGAAGATGTATACGATCTGCAGTGTCAAGTGCTAAAGGGACAACTGGAGGAGAAGAAATTGGTCAAGGAAAATACAATACTTCAGATTGAACTTCTAAAACAACTGTCACAAGACCAAGGAAATGGTGGTTTAACTGGTTCACAACTTGCCTTGTTTGCAGCACTTATTTGATTTGTTTGTTATGATCTTTTAAATATCCCATATGGTGATTGAACTCTTATGTGTGTTTTGTGTACCTTATAATATTTCCCCTTTCCTGAAAGAACAAACAGATTTGTTCATTTTATTCCATGAGGTAAAATACATCTTACATTTATTATATCAACTATACTTGTAGGGTTTTTTGCCCAACAATGAGAATTATTTTTCATAATGATTCCATATCAGGACAAAAAGATATGACCAACCCTTATTTTTGCAGCAATTTATCTTAATATAAAAGATTGTTAAACTTATTAACCACAATCCGATATATAGTGGTTATATCAATGCAAAGACTATAAAATTGGTATTTGTGCCATGCCTCCATGTGAATCATGCAAGATTAAGGAGTATGAACAAAGACTGGCTGGCTCAGAATCAGGATAATGTGTCTGGGTGGAGTGACATTTCTACTCCTGAACTGCTGTTTTAAAAAAACAATATGTTGTCTTCTATGACTAAGCAATATAAAAATTCAGCTTAGCCTGTTGGTCTATTACTAAGTGGACATCATTATATATTGTTATCTCATCTGGGATCATGTTCTCGCCATTATATAGCTGAAACATTCTTACTTGGAATTAAACAATATAATCACTCACTCTTTGAAATTGTGAAGATTTATTCAAAATGTTGATATTTCTAGCATTCAACATTTTTACAAATAATGCAACATTATTCTACTTAGACAAGCTGACAAATCAAAAAAGAAATATATAAAATCAATATACAATCAATCAAAATTACTAGCCGTACATAAGAAAATAACTCACAGACAAAATAAAAATTTATGTGTATTCACTATCAATAATCAGATGTTAGTTAAGCAGATTTAAGCATGATTTTTAAGCAAAAAAGGATTCAGCAAAGTGAGAACGTAGCCCCCCGTCCATCCTGTTGTCCATTAAAAGGTGGAATGTGAGGCTGATCATCATGGTGGTCATCCTGATCATTATCTACCAAGGGCTCGTTCCTTTTTATTGCAATGTTACTGCACAGGGTATAACTAGCCTACACACTTTTCCTGGTTTCATTCTAATCTATAAAAAAAAAAAAGAGATTTTTGAACTTGGTTTGTTTGGTCTTATTGTGTTAAGCTTTGGTGTCCCTCATAATACAATAAATACGACCAAACAGTACTGATATCAGTAATCCTGTATGGATATAAATACCAGTAATAGAAAATACTGTTTGATGGTATGTTATGAATAGAAGGATGAAAAATAACATGAAAATTATATTCAATCTGTCAATAAAAAAATTTGTATTCTGCAAATCCCCCCTTTCCAATCTCCGGGCAAAGAAGTACAGACCTTCACAAACATTCACATGAATAAAACTGTAATTGTCAATAAAATTAACATATATTTATTGTATTTGTAATTCAAACACAATCAGCGTTTAAACATTAAAATACACAACACATATGCATTCACAGAATGAATGACATAGGGCCCATGTGGTAAGACGGCACTGCCTGTAAGCAGGATGTCTCAAATGTACTATATTATGAGTGAACGACATTGAAAATCTTGTTTGTCAGATTCAAAACAGCAAGGAAAGCGTATGTTATTCTTCGACTTGGGATTTTATTTTAAGCCTGTTTTCATTACGCAGATTTTTTAAAGAACTATATAATAATGATAAATGCAGGTAACATATGACAGAAGCGATCTAGAGGAAATCCGCTGGAATATTATCTGAAGCCTTTGTCACAATCTATTGCGAAAATGTATATTAAATTAGATGAAAATAAAATTGTGTAGATTTCAAAATTGTAACCCTTTCCATAAAAATGCCTCATTTTCTGAATTGACACATAAATAAATATTGCTTGTCATAATACCTCCGAGTGCATCAGATTAAATCTTTTCTTCCAAATTCCAAATGTTCTCTCTATTGTGGATCTGGTTGATACATGGCTACTGTTGAAGCGTTGTTCCTTAATCTCCACTGGTTGTCTGTATGGTGTAAGAACGAATGGCCTGCATGAATACCCACTCACCCAGAAGAACACCTTGATCTATTCCCCTGTACCTGTTTTGTAGGTGAATACCAATGGCAGATGTGAATACCAATTACAAATGGTAAATATTCCAAACAGTGCCAGGCCACTTGAGCTTAAACCCCAATCAACGTCTGTACACCAGGGTGGAGCGCTGACAACTATAAATACCCTCTGAAATATCTCCTGTTCGAAAACATGACCCTCCAAATAGTTTTCTCTATCAGTGTTGCCTTATAACCTGTTTTAAAACATGCGCATCTCCTCAAAAACAAATAGTTTTAAAATTTAAAAACTATGTAAAATTAACGGAAATACTAGTACCAATCCAAACGGGTGTAACATCTAACCACGAGTGTGTAAAATATAGCATTCTACACTCAAATAAAACATAATAAAATACACAAAATTCATTTACCTGAAACAGACCTGGAGGTTGAAGTTGTAGAAGCAGACGGGGTTTTAGAAGTTGCCGTCAAACGTTGACCCCTCTGCGCCATAGAATTCGCATAAATATCTGTCTCGTGAAGTAAGATGCGTGTGGCCTCTAGGGATTCCTCCTTCCCCGCCAACGCCAAAACGTCCTTAACTGCTTCACCTGTACAAAATTAAAATACCAAAATAAGAAAAAAGATTATTTCGCCCTCCTACGACCAACAAATTTTTTTTTTGGTTCACTCAAAATACATACACTGATATAACACCATATGGGCGTAATAAACTAAGACCTCTCTCACTTACATTCGAACACACCCTTTTCTGTAATATGCAATATACATGATTCATCATAACATTTTGTGTAAACGCCACGATTAAAGTTATGTTTTCCACCTGACTAGTAAACTTTGAATTTCAAGGTATGGCAGGACCTAGATATAAATCTGAATTTATTTTTCCGACAAATGGTTTCAAATATTATTTCGTACGAGCTGTGCATTTTCTTGTCGTTTCCGCACAACCCCTGAAACTAACAAAAACAGGTCAACAAATCAAGACAACCAAAAACTAAACACAGGTGTATTGTAAAGGTAAAACCAGGTGACAATTAAAATGTAAATAACAAGATGGAAAACAACGGGAGTGTATCAAATAAAATTTGCTTGACCATAGATGTCATAGATTTTGGATAATTTTCAAATGAGAAAAATGGACTGCACTTGCCAGGTATTTGCTGAAATATAATCCATTTTTCATACATCTAGGTGGCCTGTCATACTTAAAATTTTATATTGCCCTACTCATGTACATTCAAAGGCTTCACTGTCATGTACAAAAACTACCTAAACCACTCAGCCACACACGCCCCTAAACATTATAAGGGTAACAAAAGTTACACAAAATGAAAAGATGTTAATTGAAAAGCTTCCATGCTATAGTTGATACTCGAAAATCAAGCATATATAGCGTTAGGTTTCCACATGGAAGGAGCGATATTAACAAGTTAATATCCCCAGAACTTTCCGAACAACACCCAAAAATGTTTCTAAATGCACAAAATACACATCAAGATGATAAACAATTTTAAAATTCACAGTAAATACCTGTAATTCTCTCAAATTCCTGAATAAGCGACGCTAAAGGCAAAATCTCCAAAGGTTCATCTTTTCGTAATCTGCACAATTCCCGGGGTGTTTGCACTTTAGGGTCCAAAGATTTCACTCTCATAATCACCGGGATAAGGCTTTTCCCAATTGAGGAACCGTTCTCCTTCAAGGCCTGCACCGGCGACGTAGCCATATCTAATACCACAGGGGCTCGCAGTTATATTTTCACATCGCCAGGTATATGTAAAAAGAGAAGGGAGGACACTTTTTTTGCTCTCCAAAGTGAAAAGTAGAATTTCGGCACCTTTCTTCGCTTCAAAAACGGTTTAGTCTTTGTTCTTACCATAATATTAAAGCAAATATCGTTGTTTTTTGCCGATTGACTGGTTTACAGTGGAATAACACTCGTTTTTAAATTCCAAGCGGTCTGGACAACTTCTTTGCATACTTATTTCCGGTTTATACGGACTTAATATTAAGGTGAGTTTTCATTGGTCGAAGAATTTATGTAAACAAACTTGGCATTTTTGCGGGAAAATCTAGCATGGCTACTAATGTTGAAATCGTTAAATCAGTCGAGGATGGTCATAATGTCATCATTACAGGACAAGCAGATACAGGGAAATCTTTTATAATTAATGAGTTGTATCAGTTATTGGCGAGACAAGGGAAAAACGTGAGAATAACGGCAACTACAGGAATTGCCAGTACAATGTTCCCTGATGCCACAACCCTTCACAGCTTTTTTGGTCTCATGGATGGTAGATTTCGAACTGCCCAACTGATCAACAAAATCAGTTTTGATAACAATCCTCACGAAACTAAAGAAAGAATAGTGAAGACAGACGTCCTGTTCATTGATGAATGTTCCATGATGTCGTGCAAAATCATGGAACAGGTGGAAGAAATATACAGAGCTGTTAGAAAAAGCGACATAGTGTTTGGAGGCATGCAGATTATATTGAGTGGAGATTTCCTGCAACTTAGGCCTGTACCTAATATGGCATATGATGACCCTGGACAATACATCTTCATCTCAGACAGGTTTACCTTTCACAGATTTATTCTGCAAGATGCACAAAAACAAACAGAAAGTAAGTATAATCAAGCGTTTACCTACAATATAGCCAAAACTTTAAGAATAATGATTTACATTGCATACATTTTTAAAAAAAATGTGTACATGAGGAGGAGTGAAATGTTAAATGTTCATAAAAAACCAAATCAAATTATTTCAAGATGAGGAATAAATGTTCAAGAGACATGAAAAATCCTAGCCTCTTAACACAGAAACCGCATTGGTGATGTAATGGTTAGGATGTTCATTCGATTCGAGTGTGGTAAACCGTGAATTCATGCCCCGGTGGACTGTTGTTTCAGTGAGCTAGAACAAAGCGGACATCATCATCACCATCTCATAAAAAATGTAACTTTTTCTCACCTATAGCTGAAAATTGCTCATTTGGCGTTATACAATGATCACTCACTCACTGAAAGTACTCTTTAACACAGGAAATCTCAAACAGAGATCTTTATACAATAAACCATGTAAACCCAAATGTTACAGTCCAAAATAATGCAAACATCATTACAATGTATGTACATGTATCTGCAGTTTACATGAATATTGTAAAATTACATATTCTTTCTAATATTAGGGACCAACCATTAAACTTGAAAGGGCTATGAACAAAAAAATATTCTGATTCCAGAAAATAATATTCTGTTGCTTCACATCTGAAAAAGAAATAAATGATTTCTGACTCATAAAAAAAACATAGCCCCCCCCCCCCCTTCCCCCTTCCAGTTAAATGGTCAGTCCCTTAAGGCCAATTGTTAGCTTATGAATCATATATTTCTATTTTTAGCTCACCTGGCCATAGGCCATGTGAGCTTTTGTCATGGCTAATCGTCCGACGTCGTCCGTTCGCTTTTCACATTTAAATCTTCTTCTCTGAATCCACTGAACAGATTTGAACCAGAAATGTTCATTGGGTGGTCCTCTACTAGATGTATTCGGCATGCAGACATTCTTTAGAGGGCAGGTGAGCGATACAGGTTCAATTGAACCTCTAGTTTACTAATGTTTTGTTTAATTTAATTAGATTTTGTAAATACTTTTAATTTAAATGTACCCGTTACATTTTTTCATAGCAACCTTGATAAAGACAGTCCATCAACTCAGACGGGGCGAAATATCATCAGACACAGAGAGTTTTCTCATGAGGATGAAAAGAAATCTACCACCCGGAGACCGGTACTACTAAACAGAGTCCCGAGGCTTAATACTAGTTTATATGTATATTAAATGATGTATTCCTGTTGTATTGGTTGTTTTTTTTATATATTTCTTATAATTTCCAACAAAATAAATACTAAATAATAGGTTTTTATTGAAATATACAAGGTGATCAGCAATCGTTCATAGATTCAAAATGGCGGATATAGAGTCCGGTAGCAATATCGTCGATTTACAGCATGTATTCTGTACATTTAATGATTGATTATTATTGTATATGTGTTTATCTATAGGCATTTTATCAAAGATTGAATAAATTAGCAAGTAACGTGGAAATATTCATATATACAAGATGATATGTAAATAGAGTCCGGTATTCAAAATGGCGGACAACAGAGTCCGGTGCGATTTATGTTGATTTAATATGTGTATACTGTATATAAATCAATGGTTATAGTTATTCTGTTGGTGTACATTAGAGAAAACAGATATATGAAAATCTAGATTTCTTTACTTTATTACAAAAAAAAATATTTAAAACGATATATTTCAGCAAATATGATCATTGTTCTTCTTTTCCCAATCGCGGCGATTTGCAGATCGACATGAAGAAAAGAAGGCATAATCTACGTTTTGCTTAGTTTTCAGTGTGATTTACATGAAAATCTGGATTTAATCATAATTTTCTTTACTTTATTACAAAAAAAATTATTTAAAACGATATATTTTAGCAAATATTATCATTGTTCTTCTTTTCGACTTTTCTGATATTTTTGTTTTTCTGGTGTATAAGTAACGAAGTGAAATCGGTAAACGTATGAATATTATCCGGGGTTATCTATTGTGGCGATAACGTGGTTCTGCTATTTATGTCGTTTTAAATGCTACCTATAGAAAAATGAAAAAAAATAATAATAAAAACGATATAGTTTACCTATTTGCCGGCGGAAATGAATAAAAGAAGCCATAATCTACTAATTACATAGTTATAAGTGTTACTTACATGAAAATCTGGATTTAATCATAATTTTCAGTACTTAAATTACAATAATGTGGCAATAAAGTTGGATTTTTACTCTAATTAAAAATTTTCAAATAAAAATATATAAAGAAAATATTATCTCATTTCTTCTTTTTCCGATCGTAGCGGTTTGTAAGTTCCTACGAAGAACAGATGTTATAACTTACAATTTCCAAACTTTTAAGACTTTTTTTTAATGAAATTATGGATTTAATAAAAATTTTGGGTACTTTATTAAAAAAAATTAAATAAATATATTTACAATTCATTCACATTATGCAATTTTTAACTGAATTTCCAATTTGCAACATAAAATAAACATTCTAAATGTCTACTGGGATTCTTTTTATTAGCTGTAAGGCGGTTGGTTGACAGATGTCAAAAAAGCCATAAAACTTTTGTTATATACAATTTCCTAATTAGTCTAGACAATATATACAGTTTGGGATTCTAATTTGAATGAAAAGCCATCCTCCTGTAAATGATAAAGTTTAAGATCACAAATTACTGTGTACTGTCAAAACAGTGTCATCATTGATAGTTATTTAGCAATCACTTCTCATTTGATCTTTGATCAGTGCACATCGTAGTTATAATTAATCAGATAGTACTGATTTTATATAATAGCGTTTTATCATCGTTCTATTTAGAAATATTCTTATTTCTTAAAGTGCAGAATATTTAAAATCGTTTTTATCGTCGTTCTATTTAGAAATATTCTTATTTCTTATAGTGCAAAATATTTAAAATCGTTTTTATCGTCGTTCTATTTAGAAATATTCTTATTTCTTATAGTGCAAAATATTTAAAATCGTCTTATTTCTTATAGTGCAAAATATTTAAAATCGTTTTTATCGTCGTTCTATTTAGAAATATTCTTATTTCTTATAGAGCAGAATATTTAAAATAATTTTTATCGTCGTTCTATTTAGAAATATTCTTATTTCTTAGTGCGAAGCCGAATATTTAAAATAGTTTTTATCGTCGTTCTATTTAGAAATATTCTTATTTCTTATAGTGCAGAATATTTAAAATAATTTTTATCGTCGTTCTATTTAGAAATATATTCTTATTTCTTATAGTTTTTTTGACGTTCTATACAGAATTTTCTGATAGTGCCGATTATTTAAAAAAAATATTTTTGACGTTCTATACAGAATTTTCTGATAGTGCCGATTATCTAAAAAAGTTATTTTGACGTTCTATACAGAATTTTCTGATAGTGACGAATATATAGTGCCGATTATTTAAAAAAGTGTTTTTGACGTTCTATAAATAAATATTCAGTGCTTTATTTTTGTATTTTTATCTAGTGCTTCAAATTTGATTGTAATAGTAACAAAAAGCAGAGAAACGTTTAAAATTTTAATATTTTATTCGGCTCTATTTAGTTAATTAATTACGTTCTATGCAGAATTTTATGATAGTCGATTTGAAAAGCTCTGTAGAGCTTGTGTTTTATGTATGTTGTGATATGTATCGACTCTAAATACAACTTTATTTATTTATTATTTATGATAGTGCCAATTATTTAAAAAAGTTTTTTTGACGTTCTATACAGAATTTTCGGATAGTGCCGATTATTTAAAAAAAGAATTTTGACGTTCTATACAGAAATATTCTTATTTCTTAGTGCGAAGCCGAATATTTAAAATAGTTTTTATCGTCGTTCTATTTAGAAATATTCTTATTTCTTTTAGTGCAGAATATTTCAAATAGTTTTTATCGTCGTTCTATTTAGAATTATTCTTATTTCTTATAGTGCAGAATATTTAAAATAGTTTTTATCGTCGTTCTATTTAAAAATATTCTTATTTCTTAGTGCGAAGCCGAATATTTAAAATAGTTTTATGAGCGTGTGCATGCGAAGACACAGATTCCAGCCATCAGCCCCACGTTTGCCCAGGCCACAAAACACTGTCAACAGAATGGTAATTGGGCATGTGCTTGGACATTTCATGCCACATTGCCCGCCCAATTAAATCTGTGTATCCAGTTGTTAACGGCCCTTCTGATGCTTACATCAGAATCCTTAACACCACATTCAAACCTCGTTCCTCCAGGTCTCGCCAAGAGATATCTTTGATGTGGTCAGGCGGTTTAGGGGTAAGTTCGTTTTGGCGTCCTTCCCACTTCGTTCCATTAATCCATATGGATAAGTTGTCGGATACTCCCATTTGTATCGACGCCTTTGAACAGTTCCCGCCATTATGTAAGACATCCACTCCCTTAAAGTGTACCGAAACCCCACCCCATGCTAGTTGTCAATCACCAGAGCCCGAGGCAACTATTGCATACTCGGACACTTCCGACCCCTGTGTTCTATTTTCACCGAACGAGTCACATGTGAATGAATCTCGTCATTCCAACCCCAAGTCACATGTGACACAGGACGACATAGTGTCACCTGTTCAAAATATTAGTAGTATTCTTGAACAGGATGTTTCTGACATGGAGGTAACCAACCTGTCGACGGACGTAGTGCACCCTTACAAAAATCCGTCGACAAATATAGTAACCTCTTTCTTAAATGTTGACAAGCTCTATGAACTTGCAACATCCATAAATCCTACCATGTCAGTCATCCCCTCCCGGCGTCAAACAAAATGTTTATTTTGTTATTGACGATTCCGAGAACAGGAAACGGCGCCTGTTAAAAAAACATAGTGAGTACCCCGACGACAGCGGTACATGGCAGCAGGGTAAAAACTCTACTAAGTCCCACTATTACATCAAGTCTGATGAAACTCTACGTTATGTAGAGTGCAGTGGTGGCTTATACGGCAAGAGGGTCAACAAGAATTTTATTCCTTTTGATCCTCAACCAGACCCATCCACTTTAGTTGTCTGCTGGCGCAAGTATTCTACACTGGCCAGGTGTCTAGCATATAAAAAGCGGGTAACGTGGTTCGACTACGAACCAGTTTTATCAACGGCAATAGTAGAATACATTGGGGAATATCAACCCAATGTTATTCATGGCAATGCCAAACAGACAACAGTACCCTACAGGTCTAAGACTTCCCATCAAAACCAAATAATCAGGCAAGGCCTGCAAAATGGGAAGCCCCCCCGCGAAATCAGGAGAGAGGTAAATGCTTCGTCTCCTGACGACATTATAGACTATAGGGTTGTCCAAAATGCTAAATATTATCAGCAGAAAAAAGCCAGACCCGACACCCTTCACAGGCTAAATGTTGCCGACGATGTTTTGTCGGTTCTAAACATGTTTGTTGAGTCAGTTTATTCGGGAAGTGATTACCACTAACCCGTCTAAGCCCCCCAGCATTATATTATACACGGACCAGCAGATGACTGTTTAAATCTGCGGTTGCATCTGGCTCTGTTATAGGTGTTGACAGGACTTTTAATTTAAGTTCCTGTTATTTGACACCAATTTGTTTCCAAAATTTTAATTTGGTTAACAAATCTTCGACTACTCCACCAGTCATGCTCGGCCCAACGCTTCTGCATTGGGACGGGAGTTTCGACTCTTGCCATAGGTTTTTATCTCATTTACAGTCGAAATTGGTGGACACTGACCAATCAAAATTAATTTTTGGGTCAGACGAGGAATTCGCAGCTGTCAAGGCTCTTAACCTGTGTTTTCCTCGTGCTACGCGAGTCCTTTGTGCAAAGCACTTAAAGGACAACGCTATTGACAATCTCAGGAAATCATTACCTAAACCTGAGGTTACTGAGATTGTCAGCAAGCTCTTCGGTCCGTCAGGTATTTTAAGCTCAGAGGACCAGGTCACTTTTGATGAGTTAAGAGACGAACTGACGGAAACATACGACATCCCATACTTGGTGGACAGACTCCTTCCTAATCTGGAGCAGTACGTGTTCAGGCCCCGTCTGCGACATCCCTGGCTTCCTCGACTTTGGTACAACAATTGTAGCGAGTCATACAACAATGTGATCAAGCGGAGTACTAACTGGGTCGTCCAGAAATTACCTAATTTGATCACAAAATTGTATGATCTCGAACAAGACCAAAGTCTGAATGTTAGGGGTGCTCTGCATGACACCGGCAAATACAGTTTAGCAGCTAAGGCTGCTATTCTTAAGGTTTCCCACCAAACCTGGACACAGCTGACTCCAGAACAGAGGTCAAGGAGATTTTTGAAATTATTGAACTTCATACATAAACAGACGGACTGTCAGACATCAACAGACGGACATTTGACAATCCCTACAGTTTCACGGGTTGCACAAAAACCCGGGCAGCGAAAACGCGTTAAAAGCTGCAAAACCCAGTCAATAGACAGTAAAAAACCTAGGTTGACATCAATTTTCTATTTGTAGTAACGAACCGTCTATGGCAATTTCCATATTAAAATACAACTAAATCAATCAAATTTGGGCTCAAAATAATCCTTATACATTTAACTTCAATTACCAATTTAATTATTCCATTCCATTCAATATTTGTCACAATACAACAAAGTGAAAGGAACTGTTTTCTTTAAAAGGGACTACTTTTGTATATGTTCTTAGCTCTGATTGGTTGAACTACTGGTTTGACACCTAAAGATCAACAAAACTTGCTTCTCTAACCCTTTATTGGCCTTATTTCTATTCCTTAAGCAATATCAACCACAAAAAACCTCATAAGGTATGTGGCTGTCTAATATTTGCAAGTATAAGTGTTCAAATGCAAAGGTACCCCCCTTCAAGATTTTTAATGAAAACATCTCCATTTACAGCTGTTGAGTTCAGACTGTGTAATATACAAAAACTTACCTATTCACTTATATATTACAGTTATTAAGCTAATTTCTAACATAATAAGCAATGTTTACCCATATATATGCCTCAGTTGTATATTTAATAGCTAAATACTATGAAATGTTTGCATTTAGACCCCCCTTTGTTCGTCTCATAAAATGAGTTCACATCATTCTTAATTTTGTTAATTTATGCTTTAACCCCATAAATTATGCAGTTTAAGGCATAAAATAATTGTTTGTATATAGATCTACAGTTGAAATTCCTTCTAATTCCATCAAATATACAAAAATATGATTTATTGATATTCAAGTTTTGGAATTTCTTATGGTACAAAACTATAATTTCCCCCAAAACTCAATAAATGTATGCTTCCACATCATTTTTTCCCACTGTTTAAGTAAACTGGATGTTCAAATGTACTGTTACAGCCAAATAATACTCTAAAACCTGAAATCCAAATTGACAATTTGAAAAATTTACAGAAAATGCTAAGCAGTCAAAATAATTTTTCTGGGATCACTTAAATTACCAGGTTTTTACTACATAATTTTCAATTAAAACTGCTTTCTATAGCCTTATATTATTTTATAAGTACATTGTACATGTATTCTAACTGAAACTATCAAAATTTACCAGTCAAAATTTGTAGGATAGAAAAAACTCCAATCATGATATCACCATATTCTATATTTGAAGTCAACAAACTGCATGATGAAATTTTTTAAATTCTTAATATCAACCATATCTTCAATATTATACTGCAAAAACACATTCAATAACATATTCCCAATAATTATAAAGTCATAAATAAAAATAAAATGAGTTGCAATACCCTCTGTCCATGTATATCCAGTGTTTGGGAGCAATATTCCAAAATATTACATAACATGCATTTCGACCATAATGCATTTTGTAACATTTTTGTATGAAAAATGTCACTCTGTCTGTTGTGACATTATTAGGCTAATTTGAACATGATAGCAACAAAAGTTCAATTTGATGTATTTTAACTTAAGGTGTGAAACCTATAATTAATTTCTTTAAGGTTTTCTACTAAATTTGTGTTTTTTCGAGCCAACCTGGCCATTTTATATCAAGTTTAACCTTTCGAAGACCATACATTTTCTGAAACATTGAATTACTGGTTTGACACCTAGATACAATCAATAAATTCTTATTCCTTTAAAAAATTAGAATAAATAATATTTTTTATATGAAATATCTTTCAGGGGGCTCACATGTTCATGGCCTTGACGTGGCGTGAGGGCTCTTCCATTATTTACAATTAATTTGAAAGTAATGGTTGTCTAACATGAACAAATCAATTCATTATTAATTAAAGACAATCTTCCTGAGACTTCAGCATTTCTGTGCTATTGTGTAGACATTGTTGTCATTCCTTAATCCCAACAACTACTGAACAATTTACACTTTACATCACTTTCATTTGACACAATTTTATTACATATATGTTTTCTCTAATGTACACCAACAGAATAACTATAACCATTGATTTATATACAGTATACACATATTAAATCAACATAAATCGTACCGGACTCTGTTGTCCGCCATTTTGAATACCGGACTCTATTTACATATCATCTTGTATATATGAATATTTCCACGTTACTTGCTATTTTATTCAATTTTTGATAAAATGCCTATAGATAAACACATATACAATAATAATCAATCATTAAATGTACAGAATACAAGCTGTAAATCGACGCTATTGCTACCGGACTCTATATCCGCCATTTTGAATCTATGAACGATTGCTGATCACCTTGTATATTTCAATAAAAACCTATTATTTAGTATTTATTTTGTTGGGAATTATAAGAAATATATAAAAAAAACAACCAATACAACAGGAATACATCATTTAATATACATATAAACTAATATTAAGCCTCTGGACTCTACCGGACTCTGTTTAGTAGTACCCCCGGGAGACCCACCAGTAAAATTGTTTGCAAGGAACTATGATGTGGACAAGTTTAACTCTGATAACTTGATTGCAATGGATGGTAAGATACAGGGTGTTTTAGAAATGTTTATCTGTTAGGACAGACATACAATATGGATGTATGTTACTGTGTCAGTGTGATATATGGCCACACCAAATTGATCTTTAGTTTTTTTTATTTCGTCACCTCAAATTTTGGAAGATTGAGATTTGAAGAAAAAATATTTTTCCACCTCATTTTGTGAAAATACCTCAATTTCGCCCCAAATTAAAAAGAAATTAGCATATAAAAATGAAGTGTTCTCCCACCCCAAAATTTAGTGAAAATTTAACATTTTAAAATAAAAAGTGTTTGTCCGCTTCAAAAATTAGTTGTGAAATCAACATTTTAAGAAATAAATATGATGCCGCATCAAATTTTTGAATTCCCATGGGGAAATACAGAATTTGAGAATTTTAATTTTAATTTTGCTTGCTCGCCCCAAAAAATCCAAAGAACTTAACATCAATTTGATGTGACCTAAAAATGAATTTATCTCTTACTCTTGCATGTTTTAAGTCATCAAGTACTCCCAGGTACAAAATGTGCAGTGAGCGTTGGGTATTACTGAAAGAGAGTTCTGCTAAAAAATATACATGTATGGAAGAAAAAAAAATGAAATAAGGGTTTTCCATTGAGTGCACCATTGCAGCCGCAAGTGATAAAGCTTACCAGTTATCCCATGGTCGATAGTTCTCTCCGGTTTCTTCCACCACTAAAACTGGTCGCCATAATATAGCTAAAATATTGTGAAAAGTGGCATTAAACACCAAATGTCAATCAATCAATCTCAAGTGGGAGTATAATTACTATTTCTGTACTCAGTTTTGGTAGGGGGATCAACAATTATGAATATCAGAGTGGAATAAGAATGTACACCTTGCTTAAATACAAAACAATTTTATATTCTCAATAGCTTCAAAGGAGACTTTTGGTCCTGCGTTGCATGCTTTTCAATACTTCTAGATTTGGATTCATTTGATGATTTCTTCAATTTTTTAAGTACAGGTTCCTTTGTACACACCGAAAAAGATTGTGCAGCCTCTATTCCAGCATTTGATTTCCTTGCTCGTGACTTTAAAGATTGTCCGAGTAGAACAGAATTAACAGATTTGCAGTAGTTGATGTAGTTGGGATTGCTATTATTTCCATTATAGACTCCTTTTTGCTGGCAAAATAAATTTTCAACAATGTCATTGTTGAAACGAGATGGATTTATGCTTCCAAATTCAAATTCATTCAGATGTTGCTCACATACAGCAGGGAATGTAATCAGCATGTTGTCAATATCATCTATGCATTGCCTACTTGGTAACATTTTACTTTTAATATCCTCTTTAATGTTATCTATTTCATTCACTCCCTTCCTCCAGTTGCGGAACCATTCCAATATGTTTCTTATCTGAGACAGCCTTAAATCATCTTTAGTTGTGATAAGCCTTTGATCTCTAAAGATGGCGATCATGATACTGGTCTGTTCTAATAATTGAACTGCTCCATCTAAGACTTTTCCATTTGACAAACTGTCACGATATGACTTCATTAAATGTAACATATCTGTATTTAGCATTGTTTCAGCCAATTCATTCCTCATTTTTTCTGCTATATTTGGATGCAGGTGTGATTCAGTCACTTTGTGATGAATACGTCTACCATTGGTATTTCTGTCCCATTCTACAGCCATTTCCCACTGTTTCCATACTATGATGTTTTCGTTATGCTGCATTTTTCTTGTATGGACCCCTTTTATGTCTCCACTTTTCAGAATGCTGTTCCTTAACTTCTTTACATTATGGGAAAAGTCTTGTATATGAAAAACCTTTTTAGATGGATTCACAAGATTTGGGCTACCATAAAGCATTTCATTGGCATTTCCTCTGAAATGCATGGACATGAAGATTCTGTTTTCCTCACCTCCATCTTGCATGATGTAATCCACACTAAAGCCCCAGTCACTAAGTTTTTCAATCGCCTTCCATATGATTATGCTTAATTCAGATGCCTTGAGTCCTGCGGTAGGAAAGTGGCAGATAGGAAATCGAAAACCAGTAAATCCCATAAAAAACATTTGGATAACTTCAGTGGCCAAGTGTGGAGCCAACCTTTTACCACACAAAATCCTTAGATTCTGTGCCTCTTCACCAAGGTCTATCCAACCTATCAATGAAGGTATTCCATCTTGCATATCCACAATTAAGTCTTGCTGTACTCTGGTCTCATCATGGTGAATTCTTCCTACCCATACATTCGGAGAAAGTTTCATTTCCTTAGCAGACAAATACATCCATTTGAATATCTGATCTGAGAAACCAGGCTCTCGTGTTATGCAATTCTTGTAGCGTCTTAGTTGTCTACCTGAAGGTAATATAAGCATGTTACTCTCAAGTAATGTCTGATATGCTTTCGGACTACGTATCCATAATGACAGACATAAACTTATAACATCTTTATTCCATCTCCTTGCTCCAGGGGATTTAGCAGATAAAGCTTCATGCTGGTTCATTAGAAATAATTTCATTTTTTCCGGGGCATTCGGGAAAACTTTTTCAAGAATTTCTGATAAATCTTCATGGTCTGATTCAGAAACTAACATATATATAGAGTGATCATCATTTGTGGAACAATTCAATTCATCTAGTAAATCTATAGAATTATTAATTAAGTTGTTGTTTTCATCTGTGGAATCTGTGCTATTATCTTTTGTTTCATTTTTCAAATTATCAGTATTCATGATGCATGTATTTTGAACATACATGTAAGTTGCGAGTGGTATTCGCCCTGAAGATTTTACTGTTTTCTGTTTCTCATAGGAAATATCTTTTTGGCATTTTCCACACATTTGATTATTTTTTATGTTATACCAAGAGATGATTTGCTGACATTTTGGAGATCTGTAACAGATGTCATAATTATCATTTCCAACACCATTGACTTGTACAGTATTGGTAAATGAAAGGCATTCTTCATTGGATAATTTCTTACCACAACATAACTGTAATGCACCAACAACCCTTATAATTTGCTTGATATAGAAATGTGTAAGTCTTTCAGTAGACGTCTTGACCCCTAATTCATCCAAATTTATTGATTTTCCTCTAATTTTCAAGTTCCATATATATATATATGTTGTACTCTTTCAAAATTGTTATTTCTTTCAAAACAATGTTTCCATCCATCACAAAGAGACTTTTTATCATAAAGGAAATTGATACAGCATCAGAATGCAGCAACATGGCTGTTTTAGGTAATGCATCAGCTACACCTGTAATATCAATAATGTCACCTTCACTCGCATCATGCTTCCAATAAATGCCTGAGTAGCTAGTACCTCTTTTACCATTATTCTTTCTGCATGAAATGTCCATTTTTTGGAAAAAGCTTCTTTAGTATTTTTCCAACATTTATGTCAAATTTACAACAGGCATCTGAATATTTCTTTGAGAGATCATCGACAAAGATTCTTCCATACATGTCCTCTTCAATGTGGGCAAGTAACCTAAAAATAACAATAACAAATATTTTAAGTATGAAACAATTTGATCTGTACAGTAATATTAACCACAATATTTAAACAGAATTCTATATACAATATATTTTTGTTTATTATACCCCCCGCAAACAAAGTTTGGGGGTATATAGAAATCACCCTGTCCATCCGTCCATGTACCTTGTAAGCGGAACTCCTCCTAAACTGCTTATTGGATTTTTATGAAACTTTACACATTTGTAGTACACTACCTGCAGATGTGCATGAAGGAATATGGTTGCTGTCCAAAATTTTAAAGGGGAGATAATTCAACTTATGCTTTCACGAAAAGGGGGGGGCATGTACCTTGTAAGTGCAACTCCTACTAAACTGCTTATTGAATTTTTATGAAGCTTTACACAGTTGTAGTACACAACCTGCAGATGTGCATGAAGGAATACCGTTGCTGTCTAAAATTTAGAAGGGGAGATAATTCAACTTATACTTTCACGAAAAAGGGGGTCTTGTACTTGTGGCGACCCCTAGATGTATGTTCTTGGTTAGTTTATTTTGGAGATTGGATATTGTCTTCTTGACATAACTCCATATCTGTTCGTTTTTCATAGGTAACTTGCTAATATACTTGTATTCCAAAGTTTGAACATCATAGTATTGCAAGAGGAGGGTATCACTCAGTTGAGGTCACTCACAGTTCTAGTTGTTTTTATAGTACGCATGTACATACACTATCTTTTTTTATTGAAAATTTGTAGGATGTACATGTACATACTTTTGTGTTTATGAAATATGCACAATAATAATTTGGTACATGTATCAGATCAGATGGAATAAAATATATATGGATATTTTTTTCAGGTGAAGTAAAATTGTACAGAGGAGAGGACTTGGGTGAAACAAAACAGCTTCTAAAATATCCAGTGAAACCAACAATTTATTTGAAGAAAAATGCACCAGTAATGTTGCTTGTAAATCTAAGTGAAAAACTTGTTAATGGACTGCGCGGGACAGTGGTGTGTTTAAATGAGGACCATGTAGAGGTAAATTTCAAGTCTATTGACAACACAGTGAAAATCTTCCCTTACAAATTCTCAATTTACAGTCCAGAAAAGGGAATGGATATTGCAACCAGGAAACAGATTTCCATAACCTTGGCATTTGCCATTACTTCCCACAAGACACAAGGCCTAACTTTACCTCGAGTAGAAGTTGACTGTAGGCACATGAGCAATCCTGGTCAAGTAGGGGTTGCCATTGGACGTGCTAGTGTCGTTAAAGGATTAAGAGTCCTTAATTTAAAAAAAAGTATCGTAAAAAAACACAGTGATGAAGTCTATGAATTTTATACACAGCCATTCATTCCAATATTAGATGACTTAACCTGCTGTAAAAAAAGAAATACAAAATGTAACAGTAAATGAGGGTGCTGAACAACTTCGCGAGATTTCAGAAGATATAATTCAGCGGGGAGAAGAACAGTGTGATGAATATATTGATGAAGATATTATTATTCAAAACATTGAAGATCTTGGTGCAATAGATGACATCGACCGATTGTTTGCACCATGGGATGATAATAATGAGCCACCTAGTCATCCACTACCAACAGATATTAATATTGAAACAATTCTCAGAAATTAGATACGACGAGGCAGTTACCACTGAAAAAGCCAATTTGAATGAATGCATTGAAAATATAAAGAAAGATATGGACAAATTTAAGAGATTTTCAGATTCCATTTATGACCAGTTTGTTTCATTCTTCCTTGATGCAATGCCTAAAGCAGAAAATGCCCCTGTAGAGAATAGACACACTACAGCATTCGTGAAGAAAATAACACTATTTCTGTCAGATGAAAAGTATTATGATTAAGTTAGAACCTTCTTTGGGTGTGCAGTTCCTTCCAAAACGCAATACCGTGCTGCATTTGGAATAGCTCAAAAATTGAGATCGATTGTAATTGCAAAAGCAGCAGAGCCATATGTTGAACAAGCATGGGAAGCAGCAAGGACAACGACGAAACCACTGAGGGATTCCAAAGGTAGTAGAGCCAAGATAAGATACATTGGTGGGTGGTGTATTGCCACACTGAGATATAATAAAAGATTGCTGGTGTCACGAAATTTGTTCAAGCAGAAAATGAAAAGTGAAATCAACAAATGTGACAATGAAATCAGACTTTTAGATCAGCTTGAGGAACATTCTGACCCCCAAAGTGAAAAGGACAAAGACCAGGCCTCCCTGGTAGAAATTCTAAGAAAACAAAATGTTCAGTCAGGACTCGCTACCATAAATAATAAAGCGTTTCATTTTTTTGTTGATTTGGACAATTCCATACAAAGATTGGAGACCATTGAAAACCTGGCATTACATGGAAAATCGTTTTATTTATATGTAAATTCCAAAGTGAAAAATGATAAAGACATAAACCAGAAATCGAGAAATCTTTCTTTTTATGAAGATGATTTCAAGGCACAGGACCATATTTGTACAATTGACAGTTTGCTTTTAGATGTTATAACTAAATATATTAAAATGTCTTCATCACAGTTCAGACAAGATTATAAAAGAGAATTGAAAGTTCAAAAAGAAGAAGCTCACAGAAAGCAGATAAGAATGAGGGAAATTAAACAAAATGTGCACCAGCAAAGAATTTACTTTAAGGCGATAACAGAAGATGAAAGTACGTCTAAATTTAGATCTCATTTGCGTATATGTAGTGAACTTGTTGGTTCAAAACAGTTCCTAGAAACATTCACAAAAGATCATTTGCAGCGTCTGTGTGCAGCATATGAAGTTGTTATTAATAAGAAAATGACAAAGAAGGAAATATCAGATGTCTTATCAAAGGCCATCCAAGAGACTGATCATATGCGAAAGCCAGGGAAGTTGACAGACCAAGAAGAACCTGAAACTGTTCATGCAGGTAATCACTTAGAATATTCTTATAAAATCTATATATGTATTTTTTTTTTCCACAAAATTGTGAAATTTGTAGAAAACTAAGAAGTTATATTCCTGCTATAAAGGTTTGTTCTTAGCTAATTTTGGGCTCTTCTGTTGGTCCTTTATAATTATTTATGCAACAAAAATTCTTCATTTTAGAAAGATTTTTATAAGAACTGAAGAATGTGTCTGAGACACAGAATAGCCATCATTGGATGCCGAATTATGGCCAGTCTTTCAATCATAAAATATAGATTAAGGTGACCCATCTATTAGAGAATTATGATTTACTATCCGAGAATCATCCATTGACCTTACATCATTGCTCAACAAGGTATAGATATACATGTATGGAGATAATTTATAATATGCCACTCCACTTTTGTAGTCACAGCATACAAATGTGGGGTTTTTTCCCAAAAAGACAAAGGTTAATTATTAGGTTAAAAAGGTTATCCACGTGTGGATCTGTGCATTAAGTAAAATATATTTCCATTCCAAATTTTGAAGTTGAGATATTTTGATTTATAAAAAAACTAGATGCTCTCAGGAGCCTGTAATCGCTCACCTGGTTTTCAATTTGACATCTAAAGTTGATAGAAAATGGGGGTGTTACACATAATTTTGAAAGTGGCCCACCCAACGATCATTTCAACTCAAATTTCTGAGCAAAAGATTTTGATGTGATTTTTATCTCATAATATTCCTAAACGGAATAATCTGGCTGAAAAAATCTCACAGAAAAACCCAGATTATATATTGCCATGCAGCTGCAGTAAAAATTTGAGCTCATTTAGATTTATAATAAAGCAGCAATGGACAATTGAAGAAATTTCTATTTTTAGTAACAGCAGCCATCTTGAATGGTGGGCTGGTCTGTCGACACAATTTTGAAAGGGTCCATCCCTGACAGGTTTGGTTTAATTTGGTTCAGGGGTTTCAGAGGAGAAGATTTAAATGTGAAAGTTTACGACGGACGGACGACGGACGCCAAGTGATGACAAAAAGCTCACATGGTCTTTTGCCAGATTAGCTAAAAAAGGAGTGGGTTACCGTTTTGTGAGAATGCTCAGGTGACTGTATGGTGATCTCTGAGATTGTGTAATATTTTCTGTTTCTGTGTATCGTTGTCTCAGCCAGGGAAATTTATTACATAACACAGAGGGATGTTATTACAACATGTATATGTATGTGATATATACATTTTACTTGTATCCTCTATCGGGGTGAGTGACCATTCGTCTCTCCGTCTGTATCATGATGGTTTCTAGACAATAACTTGAAATGGATTTAGGAATTTTCTGTAAATTTGGAACAAAGATTAACCACTATAAAATACAGATCAAGTTTGAGTTCAATTGGATTATCGGTTCCAGAGTTATGGGCCTTGATAGACTGAAGATATGGATAATAAATTGTTTCCAGACTATTTCTCCAGAATGGAATGAGGGAATTTCTTCAAACTTGGAAAAAAGGTTTATTACTATAGAGTACAGATCAAGTTGAATTTTGCCATTTGTTAGTGGGTACAGTTGTCCCCCAACGTGTTGGGGTATCATTTAATGTCCCATTCTATATAAGTAGATGCCCTATTTTTCACACGTTCTCTAGTTTTAAACTTTATATGTTTTTATTTATCTTTCAGAGAGAGGTGAATCTTCAGGGCTCAGAAAAGTAAAACGAAAGCAAAAGATTGTCAGTGGAAAGGGAAAGGGGAAGAAGAAACAAAAAGCAGAAGATCAATCATCTTTATGTGGAGTATGCAAGAGAAATTGTGACATCGATTGTGTTTGTTGTGATCTTTGCGATACTTTGTATCACTTTGTGTGTGTGCGAATGACTGCTGATGAAAAAGACCTTGAAAATGGCCACCACAATTCCGCAAAAATTCAACATTGTCCGATATCATCAAAATTTGATATGTGGGTAGATAATGATGTCCCGAATTGATTCCCGACATTGAAAAATTTCTACCGGTCGCCAATTTCAAAATGATCACCACAATACCGCACAAATTCAACATTGTCCGATGTCAACGCCATTTCATATGTGGGTAGATTATGATGTCCCGAATTGATTCCTGACATCGATAAATTTCTACCAGTTGCCTTTTTCAAAATGGTCACCACAATACCGCACAAATTCAGCATTGTCCGATTTCAACGACATTTCATATGTGGGTAGATTATGATGTCCCGAATTGATTCCTGACATCGAAAAATTTCTAGCGGTCGCCATTTTCAAAATGGCCACCATAATACCGCACAAATTCAACATTGTTTGATTTCAACGTCCTGAATTGATTCCCGACATCGACAAATTTCTACCGGTCTCCATTTTCAAAATGGGCGCAAAAATTCAACATTGTTCGATTTCAAAGGTAGCTTTTGATTTATTTTTTAAACCTGTTGTCAGTGGCCGGTTTGGGAGACTCCATAATAGTTAGATTATAATCAAATCTTGTTGTTTATATTCTTATTGTTTACTGAAGTAAATATGTTATCATTGATAACTTAATGAGCCATTGCCACCTATTATTGATTATATTCTTGTTGTTTACTGAAGTAAATATTTTTATCAATGATAACTTTTGTTGTTCTGAACGTTATAAACAGAAAATTATTATACATTCACAATAAATTGTCTATTCCGTGTAGAAACTGAACTTACATACAGTGAACAGGTGATGTACAGGTGCTTGGTCGTTCTGAATGAAAGAAAATTACAAGCTTCTTGGAGACTTAGTTTTCCAAATAAGGAAGATAAGCCCCGCCTACAAAGCTAGAATGACAGTTGAAGAAAAACGTCTATTGCAAGTTTATCCCGATAAAATAAAAAGAACTGTGGCAACCAGACAGAAAATAACATATTTCATCTTTTTGGAACAGTAAAAGCGTTTAAGCATTCAAATAATAGACACAATTTAACATTCACGGCAGCGAACTGCAAACGACGCAGGCAAACAACGCGCGCAACTGCTTATAAATATTCAGAAGACCAGAAGATTTATTTCCCCTTACGAAAGTCGATAAACGTTGCATTAACTTGCCTGCGTACAAGTATACTCCACCACCGGGACTTGAATAGCCAAATCCGAATACAAAACGTATATACACATTTACTCAACAGCCTAACGGCACTATAATATCGACCACAAAAATACAATGCCATTAAAATCTTCACTGTTAAACAAAATGTCTACCTACCATGACCGAAAATATAGTACCTATCACGTAGGACATACTCCAACAAATTATCCAAAATAGCTAGCCTCTAGCTATGTCCACCAAAAATAAAATAATAAAAATAAAATCAACAGTTTCCGGCCGTACCTCCTAACTTGCCAAATTAAAACAAAAAAGTACAAATAAAACTTACTACTTAAAAATATCCAACTTGCCTCGTGTCACTAGTAAACACCAAACGAGCAGGAAAAACACGTGCCACCAGTCCGGTAGCAGCGGTCAAACTGATTGTCAGGTCAAATCTCGAGCAGACTCGCTTACGATATAACCATATGCAAGTGCGGCCGGATTTCTGTATCAGTTCTGGTTAGTATTCTATTCTCATTAATACCCTAGTGTCCCAATATATGAGATGTGGACTACAAAAAATCAAGGAAAAAAATACTAGGACACTAAGCAGATAAGGGAAGTTTCTTGATCGTTCTGTAATTTTTTTTATTTATTTTTTTATCTTTTTTATAATACTAACAACCAACCAGCATACAGTACACTCCAAGTGTATCAACGATCAAACTCTCAGGTCCGACATATTCCTCCCAAAAAGTCCGACAAATGTTCGACAAATTTGAGAGTCAGCACTCTCTAAGTCCGACTATTTGGTCGAACATTTTGGTCTTGGTCGGACGTGAGAGTGGATATTAAAAGATTTTGTTTTACATTTCTCGAGGTGAATATGTCAAACATATTGTGATCGATGCGTATTTGTAAGCGTACTTTTTTTCCGGTGTGTAAAATGTGTGGGTACGTAATTACCCTAGTGTATTTTTACCTTGCACCATATTCGCGCCAGGAAAGGTAGCTCCAAGGTCAATATTTGTCACGCTCGGGCACAACAGTCGTTCGATGCATAGGAGCACCTCATAATCAAAGAATTGTACAATAATTTCGAGTTACACCGTTTGTGTTTCTTTAATCTGTTTAATTTTAATAGATCTTTCTAGTACATTTAAATTTTACGATTACAATCGGAATGCTAGAAATATCGTAACTTTTCCGAAATCTAAACTTTAAAATTATATACGCTGAGTCCAGCCCTGGCTTGGATTTCTTGAAAAAAGTTTTCTTAACAAACCAAATTAAATTTGAGTAAAAACTCAACTTAAGTTTGCGTTTTGACTTTGTTTGTTTGGAAAAATTACTGACGATTTAAAAAAGAAAAATCTGTTGTCACTTAAAACAGAGTCAGTGAGGCCGGTACGGCTGTGTACATGAATGAATAAGAGATAATTCTTTCGGAGTGTGATATCCATATAAAGGTGAAATAACGGATGCAAAAATCACCGGCTAAAGTTACACAATATTCCGTTTACAAATATTTCAAGTCCCTATACTTGTTCATCTGTGACGGCAATATGTGTATTGGACTAGGTATTACAGCCAGCTTGATATGAATTAATTAGCTCAGGTTACAGGTGTCAATAATGGAAGGAACATCTTGTTGACACAAATTTCCAGGTGCCAGGGGAGAACAATTATAATTAATTCTATTTAATGTTGTTGTTTTTTATTACTATTTGTTTGTAGGTACATTTGCAATCATTGAAGTAAATTTAATTTGAGAGTCAACACTCTCTAAGTCCGACTATTAGGTCGGACGTGAGAGTGGATATTTAAAGATTTTTTTTACATTTCTCGAGGTGAACATGTCAAACATTTTGTGATCGATGCATATTTGTAAGCGTACTTTCTTTCCGGTATGTAGAATGTCCGGTTACGTAAATACCCTAGTGTATTTCTACCTTGCACCATATTCGCGCCAGGAAAGGTAGCTCAAAGGTCAATATATAACTGAAAGATTGTTGAAAAGTGACGTTTAAACACCCATAGCCTCATATAAATTATTGCAATAAAATATCGATTAAGTAATGAAATTGATATAAATTATTTTCCAGTATATTTAGTATAAAAAGTTTGTTTACTGTGAGATGTATTGCAACCGCCATTTTTTACTACAATCACGTGCGCATGCTCGTGTTTGATGCAAAGCTATAGCTATATTTAGATATTTTGTGATAATAATTTTATATTGTAAATCGATCCACCCTGCGATTTTTTTCAACAAGATACATTTTTTATAGTATATATTTTATTATAAAATACAATATTGAACTGATTTTCGATAACACTTCAATCATTGAATATTGATTTTTTTCGGATGTTGAATATTTTATGCCCAGAATTGCACCCCCTGTTAGTATACTTTTATTGCTTTATTTTAAAAAGAAATAACACCAAGAACATCGATGATACGAGTGTTCTTATTCAGAAATAAACCTACAGCAAAATAAAGGTATACATTTTTTGTACTGTAAACAAAATCGTCATTTTTATCTAGATTTATCGTCCGAAAAATACGGTACTCCTCTACTATACTAATTTGGATTAGGTGATGGGAATTAGGTGCCATCATCAAAATAAAGATTAAAAAATGTATTTCATGATAATGATGGCTGATTACAATTGTTTGTCATGCATTAGCTGTCAGTTATAACCAATATACAGGAAGAGCCCCTACTGTGAAGCCATCTATTTTGAGATGCCATTCAATGAAAATAACAACCTGACCATATTGTTACATAATAAGAATAAGAATTAGATAAGAAATTAAAATTTTTAGACGGCAAGGATTTATATAATTAACACATTAAGTCACATTTCATTTATTTAGCTTGGGTCAGTTATCAATTAAAAAGACAAAAATTGTTTTAAAAAAAATCTGTCTAATAAGTATTTACCTAAATAACGATATCATGACGTATAATAATTTCTCACCGTAAATGTATTTATTTTATTAAGATATTTATATAAGAAAAAAGATATAAATTTAAAAGTACAAATAAATTGGAAGACGGCTTGAAAATCGAAAACGCAGAATAGTTGTCTTGAGCAACGTTTTTTTTCACACCTGTGATAGGTGTATTTGTATATCATGAATGCACGATGCGACAACATGCTGAGATGGGTGATGTTTTGACAGGTAAACTGTAAAAAAAAAATGTAGAATACACTAACAAAATATTATTTCACCTATATCGGGACTCCGCAGACTGCCAATTTTCAAGAAAAAAAAAACGGGATTTACGTATTGATGACCCATTCGCCATGAACAAAATAAAACTTAAATTTTACTAAATAATTTTAATCCAAATTTGCCTTTAAAGAAATAAATGTATAAATTAGAATTATTTACCCGGGTTCGTACGCCCTACATTTGGCAAACACGTAAAAGAGCAAACGCACCCGATATCGTAAACCGGCAACTGTCTGCAGCAAGTGAAAGGGCCTTGGCATCGATTGTCGCGAGTACATAGGGACATATTAATATTCACTTCTAGTGCACTTAAAACATGGGACCTGCATGTTAATACATTTTATTCATGGATATTATTGTATATATCGCCCGTGACAGCCGTTAACATATCTATACTTTCCGTACCACTGTATATCACTCATTTACTTCAGCTTTACTAAGATACGCATGTTTCTTTATGCACAAATTTATTGGTTAGCAGAATTTGGGGACGTTTCCTGTTTACAGTTTAACTATCTGAGAGTGGAGACTCTCACTCCGACCTGGGAGGATTTGGTCGGACATTTGTCGGACAATTTGGTCGGACAATTTGGTCGGACAATTTTAAGAGTGAAGTCCGACAAAACTCTGTGTCCGACCTGAGTGTTTGATCGTTGATACACTTGGAGGGATCTGTATATTGTAACTAAAAGGACATGATCCAAACCCAATGCACTAACAAACCCTAGCCAGTCTCGGCAAACTGAAGGGAAATCTTAGATCTCTTATCTATATATGTGACCCTTGGCTACCAATGAGAATAGTGACACTTATGATAAATTGTTCTAAAAGCATTGAGGACACATGTAACTTGCTAAGCCGTGTCTACACTGGCGTTTTTACACCGATCTTTATGAGATCGGTTTTAAACAGATCGATCTTAGCTCAGTGTAAACGCTTAAGATCGATCTTCAATCGGACTTAAAAAGTCCAACTCCAGAGGTAGTTTTAAAAAGATCAATCTTTCCTCAAGTGTAAACGCTGAGATCGATCGCAATCGATCTTTATAAAAATGAAACTGAAGCTGCTCATGTTTGGCGGCAAAAATACGTGTTATTTATATCTATTATGGAGGGGAAACGAGAAGATGCATGGACCCACGAAGAAGCTGTTCTTCTGATAGAGCTTTGGGGCGACCAACATGTCCAAGACCAGTTGGAAAATACACCCAGAAGAAATCTGGAGATCTATAAACGTATATGCAGTGACATGAAAGACCCACTGCCAGATTTTTGTCGATCAGCACAAGATTGCCGGATTCGTATTAAAAGAGTTAAAACTAAATATGTTAAAACCAAGAGAGCCAACAACAAGTCTGGGGGAAAGCGGAAAACATTCCCGTACTATGACAGATTGAACAATTTGTTGGGAACACGACCTAGTGTAAATCTACTGGCATTAACTGATACACTAAATGATGACCCAGTGATAATGAAACTGGAGGTGAAAACTTAGCAGGTATGTGTAATTGTTTAGTAATATGGTCTATAAATAGAGCAGCGCGTGTATATTTATAATCCAAAAGATTACACTGTGTAAAATTAAAAAGTGTGTGAAAGGGCTGAGTCATGATTATCCATATACATGTAATGAATAATTCTATGAACTATGTACATGAATAAAATTAAAACATTACAAAATATGTATTCATAAAAGACAGTGAAGAGATTGCCTTCCTCTTATGCCTCTTTCTTCAGTTCGACCATCACAGTTGGTGGATTTAATATTTCCATTATAGTTAGTGAAAAAAGGTAAATCTTTTCAACCCGAAGAAATTTCTCTGCCACATTTTATTTATTAGAATGATTTCATTTATATTTCAGACGCCACTGAGGAAGATGAAGTAGCTGATTCTACTGATGAAAGTGCTTCGAGGCCACAAATACCCCGCCCATCAACTTCATGACCCGAGACTACAAGAGGTAAATACCACATACATTTGTATATATGTACCATGTATACTAGTAATTTAAAAAAAAAATTTGAAAGACTTATTAAAAGATTTAAAACTTAATATTTTACTAAGTGTAAATATCAACATTATAAACCTGCAGTACTATGCACTAAAGATATATATATATATATATAAAAAAAAAAAAAAAAAAAAAAAAAAAAGACTCACTGATTGCGTATCATTCAACTACATATTTTGTCCCAAAATTTTAAAGAAAAAATAATCTGTCGTTTTTACATAGATGGAAAAAAAAATCTGGCTGGGAGGGGACAGAAAATCTAAAAACTGTATAACTTTTTGTTTTTGTTTGTTTGGTTTTTTTATTTTTTATTTCCTTGTCACTTTTTTAAAAATGGCAAGAACACAAAAAAAAATCTGGTTTTTATTTTGGGCAAAACATTTTCTGTCTTCCTTTCGGTACAAACAAAAATTCTTGTTTCGGAATATTTGCAAAAAAAAAAATTCTGTCCAGATAGAAAAACATAGCCCCCCCCCCCCCCCCCCCCCTTAAAGTTAAATGATCGCTTCCTTAGCCATTTGTAAACGTGTCAGAATGTGTTCCCTGTAGTAATTAGTTGAATTTACCGACCCTAATGTCAAATGCAACATAACCAATCCGTTAAACAAGGTATTCGTAAATCAAAGGACATGTAGGACTGAAACTAAAAGGAACTGAGAGACAACACGAACTCCACTAGCAACCGGGAGTGACTTCAGGTGCTGCGGAAGAGTAGGCAAGTCCTGCTTCGTTAACAACATCCGTCATGTAATGATGAAACCAGCACCGTATAAAACACAACAAGAAAACAAAAACACACAATATAAAATAGAAACTAAGGTATTTTAGCGAAACACAGATGTTTTTTTTTAAATTCCATTTATATTCATGTATGTTAATTTTCTCATGCTGATATTTTTTCCGGAAATCGTCAGAAAAGTTCTAAAAGAAAAAACGACACGTCTGAATTAATGGCAAAATTTCTAGAAATGGAGGAAAAGGCAGAAAAACAGTTCTGGAAGTTTGAGGAAAAGAAAATGAAAATGGAACAGGAACTGCAAGAAAAGAGACGAAAGGAGGAATCAGAAAGAGAGGACAAAGGCATGAAGATAAACAGTTCATTGCAAATATGATGACTATGCAGACGAATCTGATGTGATATGCTGGTAATTGGCCTACTGATAATCTGATGATATGCTGGTAATTGTCCTACTGATAATCTGATGAGATATGCTGGTAATTGTCCTGATAATCTGATGATATGCTGGTAATTGTCCTACTGATAATCTGACGAGATATGCTGGTAATTGTCCTACTGATAATCTGATGAGATATGCTGGTAATTGTCCTACTGATAATCTGATAATTGTCTTACTGATAATCTGATGAGATATGCTGGTAATTGTCCCACTGATAATTTTTCAACCAATCAGCCATTTTATACAGACATGCAAAGCAGCTATAGGAGACCCGGAAATGAAAATAACACCTCGGATATTTTAGGAAATGCCAGAAAAGAGATGGACAAGAACATGAACTTGTATGAATGACAGTTTATTCCAACATCATAAACTGATATATGTATATCCAACAAATGTATTGTGATTAAACCTACATTGAACAAATCATGTATCATTAATTTTCTTTTAACCAGTTAGTGATTGCTTTACGAATACTTTTCCCAGCAGTGTTTATGTTTTCGTCATTCTGTTCTTGGTCCCAGCAGTGTTTATGTTTTCGTCATTCTGTTCTTGGTTAAAGTTGTTTACATCATGATCCATACCTTGTAGCCAATCCTCATCAAAAAAATCCCAGTGAATTTCACATATGTTGTGCAAAGTGCAACATGATTTTACTATCTCAGATACACTGGTTATGTCATTGTAAAGGCGCTTCAGCAGACAACGCCATCTCCCTTTTAGCCGACCAAAAGCACATTATATGGTCATTCGTGCTCTGCTTAGTCTATAATTAAAAAGTTTTTGTTCCTCAGTCAAGTTGTTGCCGGGATATGCTTTCATCAACCACGGAAGCAAATGATAAGCTGGGTCTCCAATAAGGAAAAGTGGAACGTCGGTGTTGTCAATGTTCTCAGTCCAACTTGGAAGTAATTCCCCTGCACATGCTTTATGGTATAAAGATGATTCTCGGAGAACATGTGCATCATGGTGTTTCCCAGCATGCCCAACATCTATGTTAGTGAACCTATAGTTGTAATCCACAACTGCTTGCATAATGACAGAATGGTGACATTTCCTATTGTAATAATCTGCATGGTGTACTTGTGGTGTAATTATAGGAATGTATGTCCCATCAATAGATCCACAACACTGCGGAAATCCCCATCGTGTACGAAACCCATCTACCACATTTCTAAGAGCCTGTCCACTTGGAAACTTCAAATATTTTGGTAGAAGTAGTGTATTTATAACTTCGATAGTCTGATGGAAAATAACACAAGCTGTCCCACGATTAATCCCGAAAAGATGACAGAGTTCTAAATTCAATGTTAGTAGCCAAACGCCATAATGTTAGATTTCCTGTTACAGTTGGTAAACGTGTCATGCCAAGTCTCGTGGTACGCTTCTGTATTAATGGCGCCAGCTGATCACATATATGGTTGAATGTTTGTTGGGACATGTGGATATTTACGTACCAATCATGAGGAGTCCAGTTAAGAATATCATTATAACTGTCAGTTCCACGAGGTTTCACCCATATTTCTCTGTTGACAGAACGTGAGGTAAAATTTATCAGTAAACACATGAATAATTAGACTTCTGAATCGATAAATCAGAAACCTTTACTGTATTATTCTCTGCTTCAAGCGTATTAATCTTTTTTCTTTAGCTTTATTCTTCGGAAATTTGCCTGTTTAATCACTTGTGATATATATATATAAAGAAGAAAACCAAAAATTGCACACGTAATTCCAAAGAGAACGTTTTTTATCCATTTTTACAGTGTGTGCTATAAAGCGCGGGAAATATCTATTTTTATAACGATTTGTTTACGTTTACACATGTAGTTAGGTCAGATCGGATTCTTTATTTATCCTAGTGTAAACGTACTGGTCCTAAAAAGATCGATCTTGCAAAAACAAATGTCAACGCTGATCGGTCTTTTTTAGATCGATCTAAATAAAGATCGATTCAAATTTAGCAAGTGTAAACACGGCCTAAGATTCATTCGGATTTACAATTCATCTGAATAAATCTATTTTTGTTCCAAGTCAGGTTATAACATTTTTAGGGTTTATTATAGATTCTATATCTATGACAATTAAATTAACTGATGAGAAAAAAGATAATTTAATTCAGGATGGTCTAAGACTTCAGGATAAGCGTGAAGTGGTTATCTTAGTGTTGGCAACAAATGGCCACAGCATTTTATTATTTGTAAACAAAATGATACATATGTAAATGAAATGCAGTTTATAAAATGTACTAAATATTACTGAGATAAATGTATGTGTGTCTTTAAAATGCTAATTGATGATCGCCGAATGTGTACGAGGTGGCAGACCACAAATTAAATGGGACGATTCGAGATAAGCGAGTAACCCTGGAAATCAGAGTCTAATGCTATCATACGATTAATATAAGTCTGTTAACTGAAAATATGTTTTCTAAGCGCAGCGAAATCTGCCAAATTAACAGAGCAGCAACATTTTAGCCTGAAGATAAAAATGCAGCTGTAAAACCTTCAAGCAACAGCTGAGCATCCTCACCATTTTTATAACCAATAAGATTCTTTTTTAAAGCTATAGTATTAACAGGAGTCCGCCCTAAATCCCACAGTTGTTGCTGCAAATCACGGTCCCTACTGCCTACACATATGTCTCAAAGAGCAAAAAAAAAGAACCAAAAAAACAAACAAACAAAATTTCTACATGAAAGTAGGATAAAAGCACAAAGTCTACATATCAGTAAAAAAGGATAATATGAAGCAGCCGGCCGCGATACTGGTATTACCAGTATTGTAATATTTTACAATACTGGTATTACCAGTATTATAATATTTACAATACTGGAAATACCAGTATTGTAAATATTACAATACTGGTAATACCAGTATTGTAACACTGTACAATACTAGAAATACCAGTACTGTAATGTTACAATACTGGTAATACCAGTACCGTACATATACAATACTGGATGTACCAGTATCGTGCATTTACAATACTGGAATACCAGAATCGTTGATCTATACACAATACCGGAAGCTTCAGTATTCTTCATCCAACAATACTGGTAATACTAGTATTGTAAAACACACGATACTGGAAGCTCCAGTATTCTTCATCCAGCAATACTGGTAATACTAGTATTGTAAAGCACACAATACTGGAAACTCTAATATTCTTCATCCAGCAATACTGGTAATACTAGTATTGTAAAACACACATTACTGGAAGCTCCAGTATTCTTCATCCAGCAATACTGGTAATACTAGTATTGTAAAACACACAATACTGGAAACTCTAGTATCTGGCAATTTGACACGAGTGGACAGAGCCTAATTCTAACTGTAAATCACAGCTCATTGTATTAACCGTTAGTATTAGGGTCCGCCCAGTCATGTCAAATTACCTTACCAATATATATCAAACTCTAAGGGACCATACAAAATATTTTGACATTACAGGGCTTTTGCCTCTTATGTTATGTAAAGCAGAAATGACGTATGAGTATGAATTATATTCAATTCATTTAGTATAATGTAGGCATACAAACTCGGGTTAACCGGAATTCTACCTAATCCTCCAGTATCTGCAACTTGGTATAACCAGTATTTTCCAGAATCTTCCAGTATCGGCAATACTGATATTACCAGTATTTTCCAGAATCTTCCAGTATCTGCAATACTGGTATTACCAGTATTTTCCAGAATCTGCCAGTATCTGCAATACTGGTATTACCAGTATTTCCCAGAATCTTCCGGTATCTACAATACTCATATTTTTGGCAATGACCAGTATCTTCTAGTATTGCAGATACTGGAAAATTCTGGAAGATACTGGGATACTAGTATTTACCAGTATCTGTATCAGTATTGCAGATACTGGAAGATACTGGTAAAATACTGGTATTACCAGTATTGTAGTACCAGTATCGCGGCCGGCTGCTTCATATTATCCGTAAAAAAAATAGAACATGTGTATGCAGGTAATCAATTATTAAACCTGAAATAACAGAATCAATACAACATTTTGTTTTATCTATAAATTCTAATGATTGATATTATACTGCGGACCTGCAGACGCCATCTGCGCTCTTTGTCTGTGCTGATTTTGAAGTGAACCAATATGAGTCCTACTCCCAAATCTCGGCCTAACTTGTATGTACTGAAACCTGACATTACCACCTGCTCTGTTTGGAACTATGTTTTGCCTTGAGCACTGAAAAAGTGGATGCGGACCGAAACATCTCAGAAAAGAATGACTGTTTGAACACATTTGGTTAAGACAATTACCATTGTAATTAAACGAATAACATTTATGACCGCCTGTGACAACTGACGAGCCACCAACAGGCAGCAGACAGTTACATTCTTCCGAACATGAGCAATCTCCTTCAACACTCTTCAGATCCGAACAAACTTCATTCAATTCAGTCGATGAGACTAGCTGTGTTTCGGTTATCAGGAACTCGCTCCGAAATTTAACATACCGGGAAAAGCTGTCGACATTAATTTGTCATACTTACAGGTCCGTTTCTGAGCGCTGGCCGTCGACCACTATGCTCAGTTCATTCTCTTCATCAATTTCAATTTCTTCTCCGGTTATGAAGTTGGATTCGTAGTTGTATAGCAAATCCTGATCCTTCCAGTAATTGTCTAGCCTGTGTTCGAAGATTTTCGTATCTTTGGCACTTGTGACGTTTTCAGGTAGACTGGTCCAGGTGTTTATTATTCTGTTAGTGAACAAGTTCTTCCTTGTGTCTTTGTTGGATCCATGCTGGTGTAACTTTACTATGACCTCTAGTTCTGGTATTCTTCTGTATTTCCAGCAGAGACGGTAGGGCAGTGTCGTATAAACCTGATGTTAATTTAAACGCTTCAATCAAATTCCCTCTCTTCCTCCTATAGGCTAAAGTTGGTAGTTTGAGTTTCCTTAGACGATTTTCATATCATATCTTTTAATCCTGGTATCAATTTGGTTGCTCTACGTTGGACATTTTCTAATGCTGTAATATGTTTTTTCTTATATGGGTTCCAAACTGAATTGGGATACTCAAGATGAGGTCGTACTAGTGCTTTGTATAACATAAGAAAGGTTGGTTCATCTATATACGTGAAGGTGCGGCGAATTAGTCCCATAATACTGTTTGCCTTGTCATCATGGAGGGAGTCGACCAAACGCCAGTATTGGAGCTATATCAAGAAATGGTTGCTATTTTGCGGTAGAAAGCAAATTAATCCGCTTGACCTATCTGGAAATAATGTGTTGGAATATTTGCTAGAATTGTACGGTAATAGATTAGGTAACAGTAGTATTAACACTGCGAGGTCAGCGTTATCGGCTCTCTTATCTTTAGGATATAAGATTATTTAGGAGAACACCCGTTGATTAAAAGATTTATGAAAGGCGTGTTTAATCAAAGACCAGCTTTACCTCGTTATTGTCACATAATCATCAGACAAAGCATGAACCACATGGCTAAACTATTTATTATTTTCAACATAGGAGAGTGCACATTACATAATACAGGTGATACAACTAATAACCAAATACAACATCAGACCAATGCATGACATCCCCCTTTTATGAAGTATAGTTTTTTCATCAAATCTTCAAATTAAAGACTTAAAGTCTTGTATATAAATGTTCTTCAATGCAACATAAGTAAAGTTTTTTTAAATCATTGAAAGTCACTTCATATTAATGTCACTTCTAACTCATTTAAATTTATAATATTATATCATAGTCATATAAAACTTTGTGTTTGACGTCAAGTCTAATTTTACTGTTCAGAGTTCTATTGCTGTTATCTCCCTTGACTAACCATGTTTATAATTGTTCAACTAAGAGTTATGAAAAAAAAATAACTAGTTCTACTGACTAGAAATACTAAAACATTCAAATAAAATAAACACAATATAAAACTTGATTTTCACTGACTCGATCTTATTTTATCTCAACAAAACACTTCATAATACTGATATTTTCAGATGCACTTATTTCAACTTCAATATGATTTTCATTTTCACTATTTTGATATATTTTCACATTTCATATTAATATTTTCACTTTATACTTTCTGATAATACTTTTTTCACTAAATATATATTTTATCTGATTTCATATATGATTGATTTTCTGATTCATCATTTCAAATAATCATTTCTAATATATATTTGCACTTTTGCCTTCTGACTAAATTTTAATTCACACATTCATTTATATTCTAGCTTTTTCCATTTTACACATACACTTCATTTCCATTTGAATTTACACTGATTGAATTACATACATAATCACTATATTTTGTCGGCATCTTAACGGCTCTTCCAGATCTTGTATTACAAATTGCTTCAGTGGATATCGGTTCCAAAGGTGTTTGGACGGATTGAGTAATTTCAGTTGGTTGATTGTCATTTATCCTATTTTCGGCTATGTCAGTTGGCTCATTTGTGATTTCCTGTTCAATTAGAAGTGTTTTTTTTAAATTGGTATTGCTATGTTCAATTTCACTTTCAGGTTGAAACAAGGCTTTTGTTCCTTTCAGCTGTTTTCGATTTCTTCTTAAGCGTTTACCTCCTAGAGTTTCCACAATGTACGATCGAGGTGTTCCATGTTTTCTAACAACCTTTCCTGGTGTTAACTGGTGGTTATGTTCAATCATGACAGTTTCATTATTTTTGAGTTCTTTCAACGGTTTTCCACTACGTTTGTTCAAATAGTGTTCCTGATTTTGTTGTCTTTTGTTTAACAGTTTTTTCCCTTTCTTCCCATTGACAAATGTTGGTTCCTATAGTGCGGATGATGTTGGTAGACTTGATTTTAATCGTCGTCCTATTTGTAGTTGAGCTCGTGATAGTTCAATTCGTTCTAGCAGTGTATTCCTATAGTCGAGCAATGCTTTGTACGGATCTTTACTCTTCTTAATCAAATTCTTAACTGTTTGTACAAATCTTTCCACTTGTCCATTTGCTTGTGGAAAATGAGGACTAGTTGTTATATGAATAAATCCATATTCTTTTGCAAACTTTGCGAATTCTCCACTAGCAAATTGTGGACCATTGTCTGTTGTCAACTTATTATATCCAAATACTGAAATTTGCTTTTTGAAGTAACAAATAACATTTGATGAGATAAACTCATCCATCTTGTCAATTTCAGGCCACTTTGAAAAGTAATCGACTGTTAGTAAATAGTGTTCACCTTTGTACTGGAACAAATCAGCTGCTAACCTTGAAGACGGTCTATCTGGCAATTAGTTCACTAGCAATCATAGGTTCCTTATTGTTAGTTTTCTTGTTGTTTACAGCACATATTTCACACTTTTCTACAATATCTTGTATGTCTGATATCATACCAAGCAGGCCAATACATAAATTCCCTGGCTCTGATTTTGCATTTCACTATGCCCAAGTGTGTTTCGTGAATGAGTGTTAACATTTCTATGCGTAAGTTCTCTGGAATAATGAGCTTCAGTCCTTTATACATAAAATTGTCAATACATGTTAACTGATTTTTAAACTGCCAATACGGTTTCGCTTCATCTGTTAGTTCGTCTTTCTTTTCTGGCCATCCATTTTCAACAATTTTCTTGTATTCAGTGGGAATGGACAATCGAACATCAGCAATCGTTTAACAAATTAAAGAACGAGCTTGTTGCTGACCGTGTTATGTCGTACTTTGACCCAAACAAAGAGACAATGTTAATAGCGGATGCAAGTCCCGTAGGATTAGCAGCATTGCTAACACAAGAAGGAAAGATAATCACTCGCAACTCATCACATTTCAAGAAAGTCGGAGAATCCATAATGAACGAGGAAGAAATTGAAGAAATATTAGACGGTAACAATTCAGATACACCGGACACAATATTAAGGAGATCATCAAGAGAACGAAGACCACCTAAGTATCTTGATGACTATGCGTGTTCAAAATAAATAAATAATTTGAGCTGTGTTTACAGGCATAATAATCCTGTGCTCAAATTAAAGTCTTTAAGAGGCTTGATGTGTTTTGTGAATTCATGATACAAATATTTGTTGAGTTTATTTTCACAATCGTAATGATAGCTTCAATGACTGAACCACTGATCCAGTAATAACATAAACATTCTCGTACACGCCCCGATCATTTCATCTTTACTATCAACTGTAAATTTATTAATTATCAATCACTTATTTCAAACTTCATGTTTCAATTGTTTATTTTATTTATGGACTATACAGAGACAGTAAATGTTAATTAAGATTTGAAGCTGCTCCATGGAAAAGCAGTCATCATATCAGCAGCCTATAGACCACCCAACAGAACCGATGGAGACTACATTGAACAACTAGTGAAAGACATTACTACAGTTAGATCACAGTACCAGTCTTCATATTTCATCCTAGGGTGGGACTTCAACCTGCCAGACATAGACTGGGAGTCCTCCACGGTAAAGGGCCATCAATTACCAAGGCGGGTAAACGAAGAGTTTATATCCATGCAACATGACCTAGCTTTAGAACAGATGGTACTTTTCCCTACTCGTGGACAAAATACACTTGACCTACTCTTCACATCACATCCTACGATCATTGATAAGTGTAAAGCATTACCGGCATTGGGCAGAAGCGACCATGATACCGTGTTAATAGACCTTGCACTGACTGCACACCAACAACGTTCTAGCCAAAGAAAGATCTTATTGTGGAATAAAGCTGATAAATCCATCATAGGCAGCCATATACAAGATGCAACCGAAAAGATCATGAGGACACAATACACATCAGTAAACGACATATGGAATGATTTCAAAAATGCTATGTCAGTAATCATCACTGATCTTGTACCATCGAAGATCTCCAGAAAAAGACCATCAAATCCATGGATGACAACCAACATCAAACGTTTACTACGTAGACGACAAAAAGCATTTTCCAGAGCCAGACACACAAACAAGACAAAAGATTGGGCCAGATACAAACAGCTGAAAACAACAGTACAAAGAGAGGCTAGGAATGCTCACGACCAATATGTAGACAACACCATATTTGGAGACATGAAGAACAATACCAAACAGTTCTGGTCCTACCTGAAGAGTAAGAAACAAGACTCCCAAGGTGTTACTCCACTCAGAAAAGACGATGGCTTCCTATACAGCGATACCGAGACTAAAGCTGAGATACTAAATGACCAGTTTCACTCTATATATACCAGGGAAGATATGACATCTATGCCAGAGAATGGTCAAAGTCCATATCCTGATATGCCAGATATACACATTGGTGAAGCTGGAGTGCTGAAACTGCTCAACAATATCAACAGTCACAAGGCCACAGGTCCAGATGGTATTCCAGCCAGACTACTCCATGAATATGCCAACCACATAGCTCCAGCTCTGACAAAGATATTCCAGATATCTGTCAACACAGGCACTATACCAGATGAGTGGCGATCAGCTTTAATTGTACCGGTTTTCAAGAAAGGTGACCGACATCAAGCATCCAACTATCGCCCTGTCTCTCTGACTTCAATAGCTTGTAAGCTTTTAGAGCATATCGTCCATAGTCAGGTGATGGATCATTACGACAGACACAACATCCTGAGTGACAAACAACACGGCTTCAGATCCAAACGTTCCTGTGAGACCCAGTTATCAGTCACCATTGACAGTATCGCACGTACCCTAGCCGATGGGGGTCAAGTAGATATTATACTACTTGACTTCTCAAAAGCGTTTGACACTGTAGCTCACCAGAGGCTTCTCCACAAACTACAGTATAACGGAGTGCGTGGACGAACCCTACAATGGACCAAGGGCTTCCTCAACAATAGACTGCAACAAGTCCTCCTCGATGGCCATACTTCATCAACAGCAGATGTGTTATCAGGAGTACCACAGGGAACCGTTCTCGATCCACTGCTTTTCCTAACTTTCATCAATGACCTTCCAGAAGTCACCAACTCTGAGGCACGCCTCTTTGCAGATGATTGCCTATTATACAGGCCCATCTTCAGTAGGAAGGACACAGAGGACCTGCAACAAGATCTAGCGGCACTGGAAGACTGGGAAAAGCAGTGGCAAATGGCTTTCCATCCAGAAAAATGTGTAGTCATCCAGATTTCATCTAAGCGAAGCACCATCCCAGCTAACTACACACTGCATAACCACCAACTTGATGTTGTTGACTCTAGTAAGTACCTGGGCGTTACCATCAACAAGAACTTAAGATGGGATGACCATATCAACAACATCACAGCGAGAGCAAATAGGACACTAGGCTTCCTCAAACGAAATCTTAGAGGGTGCAAAACATCAGCACGAGCCAGAGCCTATGAAGCTATAGTTCGCCCAACCTTGGAATATGCTGCATCTATATGGGACCCATATAACACCGGGCAAATTAACCAACTAGAAAAGGTACAGAGACGAGCGGCACGATTTACCACCAAGAATTACACAGACAGACAGCCAGGAAGTGTCACTCAGATGGTAACCCAACTTGGATGGGAACCACTCCAGGTTAGGAGAGTTAAGATGCGCCTCCTTTTGCTATTTAAGACCCAGCATAACCTAGTGGCTATTCCGGCAGAAGCATATCTTCTTCCATCAGACTCCAGGACTAGAGGTCAGAATACCTTTCGGATTCCATCAACCAGGAAGGATGTCTACCGAAACTCCTTTTTCCCCAAGATCCATCCGGGATTGGAAAAACCTTCCATCGGCAGCAACAACAGCCTGGAGGAGTTCAGGGACACGCTGGGCAACTTACCACCTGCCCAGTTCCTGACCGTGTAGATAAGATTCCCGCCTGTTTTTAACTGTAAATATTGCCCTGCGGGGCTTTTATCTTGACTGTCACGCTGGAGTATAACGCTCAATGATGAGTACACTCTGTACACGGAAGAAGAAGAAGATCTGATAAGGGAGAGATGTGACATTCATCATTAAATCAAATGTTTCAATAAAGTAAATAGTTCTAAGTTCATGAGGTTAAAGCTATAAAACCCGGATGTTGTGTGGAAAGATAATAAGGACCCCGTCGCATTGCAGACACTATTATGTATTACATGTCTGATCAATTAGTTCATTAAAGTCAGTAGAATAGTAGACATCCTGTTGACTATTTGGTAGCCTTCCCCCAAAAGATGACATATAATTATCAGGGCGAACGGACGAACATCCTAACCGGTTTAAACGTTTCTAGACATTGACTCAACAATTTTTAAAAATAAAAAAGAGTTTTGACGTTCATGGTTTGTAATAAAAAAAACAGTTTTCACGTTCATGGTTTGTATCGATTATGAACGAAAGTAATGTGATGTTATAAACTGATGAGATTAACACGACGGGTGCCACTAAAGGAGCAGGAACAGCTTTCTCTTCCGGAGCACCTGAGTTTTAGTGGGGTTCGTGTTACTAGATCTTTAGTTTCATGTGTACATTTTGTAGATCGTTTTGTTTGTCCTTTTTCTTTTGACCATTGTGTGTCCTTCGATTTACCGATTTTGATTACCGCTTTGGTATCTTCAAACTCTTCTTAATTGTTCGTTTTCTTCTTTTAATTGATCTTGCAGCGCATGATTTATTTCATTGCTACTGGAGATCTGTGTACATTATAATCCCCTCTTTCACCATCTTTGTCAAGAAGAGTTTGAAGATACCAAAGATGCGCAAACCCCACTAAAACCGGGGGTGAACTCAGGTGCTCCGGAAAGGTAGGTAGATGTAGGCCTCCCACTGCCTATCATATGAGAAATGATAATTGTTTTCATTTGAAGAAGAAAAAAGATCTAGCTGTGTGTCAGCAGTACTACAAGCTGCTGAGCTTTCTTCCGAGTTTTCAAGAGGGGAAATCATTCGGGGTACCGGTAAACTGAGAAACGAAAAGAAACGAAACGAAAACAAAATCCAACGAAATCTGTAAAGTAAGAAAACGAAATCCAACGAAATGAAACGAAATCTGTAAAGTAAGAAAACGAAATCCAGCGAAATGAAACGAAATCTGTAAAATAAGAAAACGAAATCCAACGAAAAGAAATGAAACGAAATCTGTAAAGTAAGAAAAGAAAATATAACGAAAAGAAACGAAATCTATAAAGTAAGAAAGCAATATCAAATGAAAAAAAGAACGAATTCTGTAAAGTAAGACAAGAATCGAAACGAAATAAACCTTTATTCTTTGTAAGCACTACTAGAGATATCCAATAAAATTACGTAACTCGACCTAAGCTACCTATCGAGACGTATCTTCACCTATGGTCACGAAGCATGACTCACGGGATCCTACATTTAAGTTTGATTGAAAATTACAATAACATTCAGCATTAATTCAAATACTAGTATTCCACATCTCAGTATTTTCTATTTGATACCGGGGTGATTCTCCGACAACTGTAGCCAATTTAGATTTTTTCAATAAATATATCGTGTATCCTTTTATGAACTAAAACTTTCGCATTCTTTTCCTTAAATTTTCTGCTGCAAGAAGATGTTACATGCAGTGCTGAAGAACATTGCATTGCTTGCACATAAGTGTGTTAATTACAGCACTTGCAGTTAAATGATCTCTACCGTCACGAATTCGGATAATCCATTTTTTAAACATCCATGATATTTTTTGTAAAAATCAAATATTCATCTGTTTAAGAATTACGAGATGATCATGCAATATTAAGAATTTAGTAAAATAACGTAAGACTTGCTACACAGATGGTCTTCATAGTATATATATTATTAATGTCTCATGCAACGGCATCAGACTTTGTCTATAGGATGGAATTTGCGTTAATCTCAGTCTTTTTTGTTGAAGTACTTGATTGTTATAATATTTTGCATGAATATAAAGAAATCCTAAGGCTTTACGAAAACAATTACGTGTGTTGATTACAAATTTGTGCTTGTGACGGTAACAATAGCCATGTGACGGTAAAGATCATGATGTGACGGTAAAGAAGTGCACGTTATTTCTATTGTAAAAACATCTTTAAATTGATTTCCAGGATATGCGCGTGTGTGTGTGTTTGTGTTTTGACAGGATTATTTTCCATTAATAACGATCTTGTTTTGTGCTATATGAGCCTCACTGCCTGAGTGGCCTACATGTGATCATCTACGGTATTTTATTTCACTTTGGTCACTGCAAACTGGCTGGGTGCACTCGAATGTATCGGTATATGATAAAGCTGACAATTACATCATGAGAGTCAGTTTTTTTCTCCTTGCACTTCGAAAAAAAGAACGAATATGGGGAAATATACCAACAAAAGAAACTTTAGAAATATTCATTCAGAGGTCACTACGAGGTCTTCAACATGTGGAACCCACACCCATCAGCGAGTTTTGAATGACTCCGACAAAAATAAGTAATCAATCCATGATCACAGCACAATGGCAATTCATCATAAGGTTAACTGAAAATTCTAACGAGACAAAGACACATCAATGACCATCAGTTCCTGACTATGGACAGGGGCATAAAACCTACAGTGGGGTTAAACTAGTTTTAGGTACCTAACCATCGTCAAAGATGAAACTAAAAGAACGAGTAAACACACTGTAAAAATCAATCCATAATACACTCAATTCAGCCAAGAAATACCTCAACATAAAACATGAAATACAAAAAAGAGGCATGCCATACAATGAATGCTCGCAGTCACTGAAAGCAAGCTCATGATGTAAAATGGAATGACGAAAGCAACAAGTTTACCAACAGTAGAAACGTAATATAACTAATGAAACGGTTAGCGGGTTTAACATATTAACTTCTACACCACATACCCCTTTTTACATGTGCTATATAGCGTATTACATCTACGGTATTTTTTGCAGTGACCAGAGTCAAAAATATCGTAGATGTAATACGCTGATATAGATCATTCAGTTCGTCTAACCGTTTCATTAGTATATTACGATGCGCATGATAATTGTTCAAGAAAGTAAACCAACACAGATGTTTGCATCCTAAAACATTTTCCTAACTTTAAATGAACAAAACTGTAATTGAACATTAAACACAGAACAGAACATATTTGGATTCAAAACAGTTAATATCTAGAACGTAATAAACTCACAACCATGACTCATGTCAAATAGTAACATTCTAAAGCAAACAATTATCATAAATCGATTGAATGCAACAAAAAGGGGTATGTGGTGTAGAAGTTAATATGTTAATCATTGTCCATGAACCTCTCCAAAGACTTCCATATATCTGGGTCAATTTGCTTGTGCCTATTTGTCACATTCTTTGGTTCCGGAATAAGCGATAACACATCCTCCAATTTATACCAAATACAGTCTTCCACTAATCCCCAGAAAAATCGGTTATTTCCAATGGAGCACATGCAATTAACTTCAGCTGACTCATTGTCAATATCCTGGATAATTCCAGGATAGACGGATTTATCATAATGAATTACGCACCACTGACCAATTACATCTGGGTCTGGTATTACAGCATTTAATTCGAACTCCTCGGTGCAACGAGATTCTGTTATTGATGACTACCCTTGATTTTGTAGAATTTCACCTGCTTCTGTGTCATTTTGACGCACTGTTTCTGTTTCAATAGTTTCTCTCCGCTGACCTTCTATATCTGGGAATCTATGACTTGCTGGATCACTTTTGAAACAATCACAGGCCTCTGGCCACTTGCAAAAGCAACTCAGTACAGACAAAAATATTTCATTGGTGGTAAAACTAATTATCTGATGTAAACCCATTGTGCCTTTAATGGATTTAAGAGAAATTGGAAATGTAATTGATTCTATAGATGCATTATCTATTAAATAAAGTTTCACATTGCTAACCTTTTCACCGACATGCTTGAACAAATCCATTGCATTTTCGATATCTGTACCCTTTGCCACGATACTGTCTGCAGTTCTTTTGACAACTGCCCCTACCCCATCCGCAGCTCCTTTTCCGTGGCCTGCTTCGGTAAAATTCCACGTAGAACGTGAAAACCCATACTTTGAGTGTATCAGTTTGTTGAACAAGTAAAAGTTGTTCTTCGATCTATATTAGGTTGTAGGCCCATCACTTATGAAATGCATACACTTGACCTCGGGAATTGTTGTACGTATTTGTTGCAGTACTGGATCCATATGTGCCCAGATCCCTTGAGGGCTATGATTGGTACTTTCGGAAATTGTACAAAATGACTTAACAGTGTCCTTTGTATACAATACAGCCGTATGTAATGAGGCCTGTGATCTGGATCCACCAAAATGCATCGCTTGTATTTCTTCTGCCAGCTTACAATTGTAATTTTCGAAAAAATCTACATATCTGTTTCGTCTATGGTGTCCTTAAGCGACTTCAGGCTATTAAACTGGTGGCGAATATTAAATACATGTCTTGTAAACCTCTTTTTTAACTGTTCTGTTGTATCAGTTATTAACTGACCCACAGTGAGCTGTTGTTCTTCTTTTATTGTCTTAGATACCTTTACTGTCTTCCCATCTTTTTCTATTTCTTCTGTGCGATTAACCCAACTGTAAACTGTAACTTGATTTCCCGGTTCTCTTATCTCATGTGTTGTCAATGGGATCTCTTTAGATTTGCATCTACTGCAATTTCCGTATGCACATGGCTTGTACTTCATGTCGCACACGACGCATTCCGAAACAGTTTCAGGGTTTTTAGTGTCTATCAGTTTTAGCTGGTGCAATTTCTCTACTTTAAATCTCATATTTTCATGTAGCTTACATAGACATGTATTTCTGTCTCCAGCTTTCATTTCTACTATATAAAATGGTCTAAACTTGCAGAATGTTGGGTATGATACTTTATTGTCTATGTTTTCTTTTACAAATCTTTCATGTAAAGATTTCCGACTATCATTTAGATACCTCTTTTGTTTTTTCAGACCTTTGCGTGTTATTGTATCTCTTTTGCCGGGTGCTACAGTACTATTAATGTCTCTCCTCAAGAACTGTTCTATCTTTCTTTTCATATTTATTCTCCAGATAACAGTTCGTCCTTCCTTAGCATAATCACCTAATTTTAACGTTTTTTCCCCCAGTCTTCTTCTACTTATTCCTGTTTCTCTTGAATATTTTCTTGCTAGTTTGTTTCTTTTTAACTCCTCAGTTGGCATTAATTGTCCAACAACATGTCTACCTCTTTCATCAATTTGTTCATTCATTCTACTTAGTATACCTTGTAATAGTACATTATGTAATAAAACATCCTTATTTCCTTTTACCTTTTCCTTTCTCTTTCTATCTCTTTGCATTCTCTTCTTGTACCTAGCAATTACTCTTTCTTTTTCTTTTATGCTTTTCTCTAGTTGTGCTATTTTCCTGTAAGCCTTTGACCTGTCTCTCCTCATTTTCTTTCTACCTCGTCGTGATTGTGGTGTAACATTTGGTTCATTTTCTGTGCTGTGCTCTGGAGATGACATCGGACTGTTTGCGGTCATAAACTGAAATCCGCGAACTAGCATGTTCTTACTCTTTTTCGCTCTTCTTTTTGTCTCTCGCCATGTCCTTCGGATTTGTCTGCGTTCTCTCTCGCCATGTCCTTCGGATTTGTCTGCGTTCTCTCTCTGTTTTCTGTGAAAGATCAAAGTCTCCCCTGTCTCTTCTTGCTTTATATCGGTCTCTTTCGTTCTGTATATATTCTTCATGCCTAGCAGGATCTGATTTAATTTTATCTCTGTACCGCTTTGCTCTCTCAGCTGCAGACAGAGGCATGACGAATCGGAAATAATGAGTAATACTATAATATGGATGCCAAGAGTTCTTTTAGATGGCTCTTTCTACTACACAAGTGGTCAAATGTTTCTTTATGTTTACTGTTCAATTCTTTCTCGAAATCGGGTAGTTCATAATGGTTCAATATTGTTATGGCTCTTCTTTTTTCCAGAATCATATCAATGAGTATTTCGTTAACATTTTCCCTTGCTAATCTTGAAATATCCATTTGAAGAGACCTGTAAAAACCATACAAAAAAAAATCATTAAAAAACATGCGAAACTACATTGTGTTTAGAATACCATCAAAAGTTCATCATCTGATCAATGTGTGTGTGTGTGTGTGTGTGTGCGTGACGTTATATGGCTATATGAGAGTTCCCACAAAAACAAGTTTCCTTTCGTTCCTTACCGTCACGCATTATTCTCTACCGTCACACTCTATTCCGTGACGATAGAGAATGTGACGGTGGAGAATTTTTACGGAATTTCCGAAATTGGCTTTGGTATTTACAATAAGAGTTTGTTGACCTTCAAACGTACTCGTAGCTTATACTCAGTTTTATATATTCTGAAAAGTTTCGATAACTAAAAAAGTAACATTTATTATCTATATCATGTTCGGTAAAGAATGTTAATTTTCATACTATTTCTTAAGTTGGTACTTACCATCAAAATAATTCTTTCCATTTGTATTGATTCAAAGCGTTAGAACGTGTCACGTCGAAGAAATATATGGCGTGTAAAGTGACGTCACAATAGCAGCGTCATCTATCAAGGGCATTTAACTGTGATACTAAGTAGAAATGTTACGGTAAAGAATATTAAAAGGGGGACACTTTTTCTTGTTATGATTAACAACAATAATATTGTTTTCCTTCTCAAAAGGAAGTTAAACTCTCAAGCCGTAAAAAATAAATATAATATTCAATCGATTCTCATTGGTCCGATGTTAATAAAACCCATGATTGTCTTTCAAAACAATAAATTATATTTGTAACTCATTGTGGGGACATCTACCGTCACGTGTATAATCTTATATATGTGACGGTAATTTCTCATATGAAAATCCTTTGTTTTTAAATTGTCAAATAGGATATGAAAACATTTATTTAGGGATAAATTATGTCTTTAAATATCATTTCATAATATGTCACTCTTTTCTGTTATGACAACTCGTTTGAAAGATGTGACATCAGGACAGATTACCATATGATTGGTTTCAGTTGTCAGATATTAACCCACCGACTGGATGCACACTTCGGATTGATTTATTTATTGTTGTTTGTTTCACGTTCAGTCGCTAATATTTCATGCATAATCGGGACGAGAACAAGTTGAAAAAAATCAAATTGATAAAGAAAAGCGAGGTTGGGATGGGAAACAGGAAAAACTATTTTTGACTGCAATGGCCTGGAAAAGGGGAGAGTTGGATAGAGGCGGACAATTTTGCCATCTGTAGCGGCCCCAAGGTAGCATAGGGGCATACTCTTACGAAATCTACAGATGGGATATTTTTTATACGTGCATGAAGAGTGGCACCCTCCACACACGTTGGCCTACTATGGTCCGCGGTAAGATTTTCCTCTAATAGCCTAACAACTCCCGAAGCGAGGGCTACCCTATTTAGCCATCGAGTCACCTAAGTTACACACCTTAGTTGCTCGGGGGGCTGAACATCCGACCCCCGGCCAGACTCTAGGTACTCTTAATCGACTTTTACGACAAGCCGAGATCTGCTTCAGGTCTATTCTTTATGACACCCGGGACTCGCACAGGGCTTTCGGAAAACAACATCTTGAAAAATGTCCTCTGTCAAAATTATGCACATTAACTATATAATTTCATCATATTACATCTTGAATATTTTCTTTAACGGGATAAGTCAGTAAGTGCACATTTTGGGAGCTACGTGCCCTAAGCACGGGCTGTTCGGTAGTTAGGGACCAGGCAAAATTTATCAGGGGTTGGGAACGATGCATTTCAATTTTGCCTCTTAAAAAGTCTTTGTCCCATGTTCAATATACAGGCCTGTGGTTCAATATTTATGAAAAAAAACTACATGTCCCATGCCTAATTTCAATGAAAATAATATAGGTTTTACCAAATTCTGCCAAGAAAAGGTGACCGAGGTCCCATGAAAACAAAAAGTTGCAAAAATATCTGTGTCCCATGACCTTTTGCACTGGTCCCTATTGCCTGGTCCCTTAGAGGCGAATTTTTGTTTCAGATACATGTCCTATGAGGAATATTAAGGCAAAAATTTAAAACAAGACTTCCGAAGGTTTAACTATCTGAAATTTACTAATTGAAAAGTTTTATAGATAACGTATGTACTTTTGTTTTTTTAAACCATTTCACCAAAACATTGATAAACATTGTTTTATTTGAATAAATACCCCCTGCCTCAGTTTTAAAAGAGCATATTAAATCTGTAGAGAAAATTCACTAAAATCCAATTTTCCATAGGAATCACACCCATTTGAAAATGTCAGGGCACGGGCATGTAGACCTAGAATAGATCAGTAAAGTATATATATTGTTTTAAAGCATACATTATTGTCCTTGGAAATAATATGGAGTTTGAATGGAACTCATTGACATTTGGCGGACATTGAGACCTTGACTCTAATCCAACTGATTACCACCTAAAAGTTATAATTTTTGTTTTGTAAATGAATGGTTCAAAATATCCTAATAGATATATGGATTATTAGTCAGGCGGGGGTTTGGGGCGTATGCCCCCTACAAATAGAACAAATACGATTTTTGCATGAAATCTTGATACCCAAAAAATGTCTCGCCTCGGTCAGCCCGCCTATTATTATTTTTTTTTACTCTAACCTGAAATCCTGGATACGCCCCTGTATCTTAAAAACATATTGTTGAGAAATACAGTGTATGAGAAAACCATGAAAAATTTAGTCCAGAAACCATAGCCACTTACTTGATTTTTGTAAATTATTGGTCTTATTGATATAGGACCCAATATGAAACTTATTTTGACAAGAATGCTGGGCGTTATGTATATAAATGAGGCTTTGTAATTTGCTGTTTTGTCGGATCGTTGTCTCGTGGACATTTATTCAGCATCTCAGTATTTCCATTATTTTGGCAAAATAGTATTTTCGACAAACCTAAGACGGCCGAGCTATGAATTGTTATTGGAAAAATAATGATTTCGACAAATCAGGTGCACTACTAATCAATAATGTAGAATTTGAATAAATTCTGCTCTAATAACAACCTCATTCTTTATATAGGGAAAATGTCACTTTACGAAGATATATATATAAGAATGTATACTATCAGATTAGTTTTCAACCGAAAGAGGGTGCATTTTACATCTGGAAGCTATTTTGGTCCTTGTGAAAAGACATTTTCTCCATTTTTCCGAAGTTTAAAAAAATCAAAAGCTAGATAAAAATAAAGGCCGGTGTTCCTTATATTCGGACAAAGTGAAATAAAAGTTGAACAGGTAACTCCAAAATCGAAAAAGTTATGACTCGTCATCCATTTGTGATAAGAAACAAGATCCCTCCTCCCCCTGGACACCCACCGAACATCGATTCCCATCACCACATTTCTTCTTCGGAAAACTGCCCACAAATGCAACCCTGAAATTTGATGATACTGCTTTATACATATGCACATCGGGTAGTATTGTGAGTGAAGGTCGTTTCGCTATTGAGATATACAAATGTAGACTTGCAAAAAAACACCCTCCATAAAAAGGAAAAATTAACGACATACTACTCCATCAAAACATCAAATACTCAGGGATGGAAATTAGCAGGGGCCCAGTTGCCCAAGGCCCCTAAAAATTTGGCTGGGCTACTAGAAATTGAGGTTTATTTTAGTTACCTGGATAGGATTGGGCTACTAAAAATTGTGTTTGTCTAGCAACTGATACCGGTATTTCCCTGTGTCTTTCCGTGAACTACTATGGGCGTTGGTGTTGTTGTGCATGGGGTATATACCCGCCTGTGTATTTTGCAAATTGATTTTTTTCAACTTGTTCTCGTCCTGATTATGCATGAAATATTAGCGACTGAACGTTAAACAAACAACAATAAATAAATCAATCCGAAGTGCGCATCCAGTCGGTATCAAATAGAAAATACTGAGATGTGGAATACTAGTATTTGAATGAATGCTGAATGTTATTGTAATTTTCAATCAATAGGTAAATTCATAGGTAAAGATACGTCTCGATAGGTAGCTTAGGTCGAGTTACGTAATTTTATTGGATATCTCTAGTAGTGCTTACAAAGAATAAACGTTTATTTCGTTTCGATTCTTGTCTTACTTTACAGAATTCGTTCTTTTTTTCATTTGATATTGTTTTCTTACTTTATAGATTTCGTTTCTTTTCGTTATATTTTCTTTTCTTACTTTACAGATTTCGTCGTTTCTTTTCGTTGGATTTCGTTTTCTTACTTTACAGATTTCGTTTCATTTCGCTGGATTTCGTTTTCTTACTTTACAGATTTCATTTCATTTCGTTGGATTTCGTTTTCTTACTTTGCAGATTTTGTTTTCGTTTCGTTTCTTTTCGTTTCTCAGTTTACCGGTACCCAATCATTCGTATGTTCAGCCCACAAAAGCAGGATGTTAAGACAAGTTATGAATGGGTACACACAACAGACATAATATTTCACTCCTGTACACATAATGACATATTCTCTTTTCCCTGAAAGAGGACAGTTATGTTGTACGTGAGATCATTTTTACTTTGTTTTGTATCACACCATTTGTACAAAACCCCTGTCATTTATCTATTTTTTGTTAATTATTACCTTAAACATATTCAAACTTTTTTTCGGATTCTGTTTACCCCTTTGGTATATTCAAACTCTACTTATCCCGCACTGTTTCAATTTGAGCAGTCAAATTTCAATGACTGGATAAATATTTGTTTTATACTGTCACTGACCAACATACAGTGGTTGGAGTTATGGTGTTTAACGCCACTTTCAACAATAATTCAGTTATATCGTGGCGGTCAGTTTTATTGGTGGAGGAAACAAGAGTACCCGGTGAATCCACGGACCTGCCGCCAGTCACTGTCAAACTGTATCACATAATGTTGTAGCGAGTACACATCGCCATGAGCGGGATTCGAACTCACAACGTTTGTGGTGATAGGCACTGATTGCATAGGTAGTTATAATTCTAACTACCGTGCGATCACGATCACGATGGTCATAAATAAAATTTGGATAAACTCAGAAAAATAAAGACGAGTAACATGAACATCATGATACGAGTGCTTGAACTCCGGTATACAGGTGTCGTCAACATTCCTTGCCCGATTAATAATGAAAGGAAAAACAAAAAGTACCAAACAAAAGTACCAAACGTCAGAACATTCCCATAATCCAATCGGGGTAATCGTAGAAACAACAATTAAATCGATACCCCTGACACATGACCGCTTTTATTTCTTCCATTATAGAGAAAGTTCAAAAATAATATGCCAACAATGTTATTTAAAACCACATATTGTTTTAATTAATATACATGACCGCTTATTTATTCTTGTATAGCAAAAGTTCCAAAAATAATATGGGGGGCCCGGGTGGCTCAATGAGTTAGGTCGTTGGATCTAACAACTCATACAAGCCTATCATCAATACGGCGTGGGTTCGCGCTCAGCTTTGTAAATTACAAAAAGCGTGCACTCGACTCGCAGCCGCAAGTGATAAAGTTTACCAGTTGCTTGCCCAGGGTCGGTGGTTCTCTCCGGGTACTCCGGCTTCCTCCACCACTAAAACTGGCCGCCATGATATAGCTGAAATATTGTTGAAAGTGGTGTTAAACACCAAAATTCAAATTCAATTCATTCAAAAATGAAATGCTCACAATGTCATTTAAAAGCTATTTTTATAAATTGATATACACGACAGGTTTTTATTCGGTCATAGCGAAAGTTCATGAAATATGCACACAATGTTATTTAAAGCTACAGTACATGTATTTTTTTTATTAATTTCCATGCCCGCTTTTCATTTCTTTTATAACGAAAGTTAAAAAAAATTCAAGTCCCGGGGCACATGAGTTCACCTCTAGTTTCTAGTGGTGTTCGTGTTGCTTGTGTATGTTTTGTAGATCGTTGTTTGTTCTTTTTCTTTTGGCCATTGTGTTGTCTGTTCTTCTTCGATATACGGATTCTGATTACCTCCCTTTGGTATCTTCCAACTCTTCTTACGAGTTATGCTGGATAACGCCACTTTCAACAAAATTCAGTTATATCGTGGGGGTCATGGGTGGAGGAAACCACCGACCTGTCGCAAGTCACTAATTAATTAATACACATGACCGTTTTTTTTTAAATTTCTTTCAAAGCTAAAGTTCATAATAGGTTATTTAAAGCTATTTTTAATTAATTTTGGTTAAATATTTAAGAAATACAATCAACAATGTGAAAATTGTCAATACATATTAATCAATTATACAGATTATGTTATACGATACCGTATCATTACAACTTGAGTCAAACAAACTGTTATACGATACCGTATCATTACAACTGGAGTCAAACAAACGTTGTAAACAATACTATTAATTATTTGTTTTTCTTGTCTAATTATTGTCAGTTCTGTTGTTAAAACTCAGATGTGGTCTGCAAATTAGTAACTATTAAATTATATTATTTCAACCAGACACCAAAGAGGTAAACATTGTTCTGTCAAGAGGTTATAATGTCAGCAGCCATGTTTTCGATTGATGGATGATAAAAGACGGATTATTGTATGGATAAAGGACAGGTTCTAATTGATGACAGGACTATCAAATGTTTGAAGGTATAGTCTTGCATTCTTTAATTATTTATATGCATATATTTCTTAATTAACAAGCCATTATTAATGTTAATTTAATATTTTAACATTTAACGATAATGAAGCGGAATGGAGTCTAGAATTATACGTTTGGGCAAGGTAGTATTATATTTTATTAATTGCAATAACGTTCCTTGCAAATTCACATGCCTTAATCAAGTAATAATATTGGAAACAAATAGTTTTCAACTTTCAATTAATTTTAGGTTTGGTGATTTCGTTAATCGCATCTTCTGCTTCATACCTTGACCTACACCTCGAAATTGACAGTGAGGGGCCGTTAAGAACGAAACTTTACGTCAAAAGAGATGATTTCAATTTTCCTATCGTGAACTTTCCATTCATATGTTTCAACATTGCAGCAGCGCCTGCATATGGAGTATATATCTCTCAGTTAATAAGATATTCTAGAGCTTTTAGTTCCTATCAGGATTTCCTTGATAGAGAGTTGCTGCTAACAAGGAAGCTACTGAACCTCTTAGTGGGGTTCGTGTTACTCGATCTTTAGTTTTATTTGTATGATTACCCCTTTTTAGCGTTGTCGAAAAATATACTTTATTTGTGCAAACTGGGTATTGGTTGCGAATCCCAGGGTTTTGTGAATGCAACGCTGCTTTACGATAAATACGACTTTTAGAGATTTGGAAAATACAAGTAGGAGCATTGTAGCCGCTACAAAAGGTTATATTTCCTGGGGCCTACCGAACCCGCCATACTTTTCCAATTGCGGTCGACAGTCGTGGCTCCTGTTGTTTCCACCATTCCTCATTTCCACTGATTTTCTTTTTAGATATTGTGTCGGTTTATCTATATTGAAATTTTCAGCCCCTAAATAATGCAATTATTACTAAAGCTAGAGTTCTCGCCTCTCGTGCATTGTTCATCCGATATGCCAGAGCTTGTGGTTACTATCATGATTTCCTTGATGGTTGGTAGTGATTAAGTTGAAGTCATCACTTCATCGTTTTACGGTTGCTACGACCACTTGGTTAACAGTTACAGAGTATCTGTGTCACAAATAATCACGGATATGTTCTTGTTAACAGTTACAGAGTATCTGTGTCACAAATAAACACGGATATGTTCTTGTTAACAGTTACAGAGTATCTGTGTTACAAATAACCACGGATATGTTTTTGTTAACAGTTACAGAGTATCTGTGTCACAAATAACCACGGATATGTTCCGTTCGTCGTAATCACAATCTGGTCCCGTCCTCGTTCATGAATTATCACCGGATTTGTAATAAGAGTAACACGACGGGTGCCACATGTGGAGCAGAAACTGCTTACACATCCTGAGCATCCGAGTTCACCCCCGGGGTTTGTGTTACTCGATCTGTAGTTTTATGTGTATGTTTTGTAGATCGTTGTTTGTCCTTTTGTACATTTTCTTTTGGCCATTGTGTTGTCTGTTCTTCTTCGATATACGGATTCTGATTAACCCTTTGGTATTTGCAAACTCTTCTAATATACCAACGTACAATAATAATATGTGCGCAAAATATAGCAATATCACATGAACCATGTATATTGGGGGAAATGTATTATATGAGATTTAATTGTAAAAACTAAGTTACATCTGTAATTGTATCTAGTTCACATACCTCTGTAGAAGAAATGTTAAAAGTGTTATGAAAAGAAAGGTTTAAGAGTGATGGTTAACATCACAACAACATCAGCAAAACAAACAATAAGAAGACCACATTAACGAATGAAAAATTTGGTCCTAGCATAGAATATGCATAACAACTGGAGAGGTTGTGGTTTTTCATAATGAATAAGTCCTATATATTTACGAAGAATTGCGGGAATCGTAGACGACCTGGATTTCCAATTATGTTGTGGTCTTTTGATGTCTTGTGCTGAGAAACAATTGTTTCTTTTGTTGATATTGGTGAAATTGATGACCGTCCACTGTTAAAATTTTGTTTTCATTATTGAAAACCATTCTTCACTTTATACAGTCTGTACGAGTCGTAGTAATTATTCCAGATATTAAATAGTCCCGTAAATAAGGGTAATAACAAAATTACCGAACTCCGAACAATCTTACAAAGGGAAAGTCAAAACTCATAATTATATAAACAGACAAAATCAGTCAACAACCGGAAAAGTATCATCTGCGCAGTAATCAACTTTTTCGGCACTCGCACTACAAAACGGTAATGATGACGTATTGTTTATTATCGTGTGTCATTTACAATAAACAAATAATGACGATGAATATTGAAGAAAACCATGAAAAAATCAAAATGATTTAAGAAACAGTACATTTATTGTGTTGTATTCCTGAGAGTCAGGAATCATAACAATCATACGTAAACATGTGCCCATTAAATGTGACCTTAAAATATGCATTATTAAATGACTGGTGTTAGACGATATGGAAGAATAGTTGGCTAGATAAACATTTACGTATTTTTCTGTTTGTGTTACACTTGGAGGTCATATAGACCTATTTGGTTATTGATTTATTTGTAGGGTCAAGTACGATCTGTTTTAGATTCTGTTATTTGCACTATTATGGTGTCGTCTGATATTTCAAAAATATTCTTTATTTATAGATAATAAAATGGGGAAAAAAATACTACTGTCTGAACAGTTCCAGAATCTAACCGTAAAAAGGCAAAACAATCTATGCTCCTATCACAAAAATACATGATCGCTCACTTTACTGGCTTGTTACAGGCACCCCAATAAAACGTGACGGGGTTAAAACTAGTTTTATGGGCCCGAACATCCCCTTTTAGTATAATGTTGCGGTCATGCAAGTGTTTTACGCATGTGAATAAAATGTCACCCCTCGCTTATATATAACTTATGTAACCTTGTAGCACACTGGTTTTTATGCTTTATTTTCAATAGGATAAGTTATTCATTACCTTAATTTGTTCTGACGGTGTATTTATAAATCTGTCTACGTGTTTATTAACTGTTACAAAAACCGGTTATGTTTTGGGTCCATGTTTACCTTTTCTTTAATTTTGATTAAATACCGAAGTACAGCAACAACAATAAGAACAAGTGTTCTCCTTGTTTACATATTTTGCATAACAATCCACGAACGCACGTTTCGCAGTAGGACGTGATAAGTGTAAGGCGATGCATCATAACGTATTTATCTATTACAATAGTTAAGTTTGAAAATAGACTGATAACATCGCCATTGTCGTTCGGCCTCGTTAATTCTGGTTTTGTTTCTAACCTCTGTATAACATTGATTTGACAGAGAAGTTTAAATAATAAATTGATAAATGTATTTTTGTATTTACGTATTTATAACTAAATGGAGCGGAAATAATGAACTGTAGATATATAGCTATGATCATTAGCGAAGGGGCTCAGATTTTGTAAACTGGAATGAATGACCTATAGGGTTCTTTAATTTGCATAGTTCAAACATAGATATAGAATTTGAAATTAACCATGGAAGGTAAGAAAACGTACATGTATCTACTAAATGGTGTGTAGTTCTTTCTTCTTTTTTTTTCTTTTTTCTTTTATTATAATGGTATTAGCATTCATATCATCATTGAAATATATGATGGGATTGTCGTGGCCGTGGTCGTATGGTAGTTGGATTTACAACTACCTATGTAATCAGTGTATCACCACTGATGTTGTGAGTTCGAATCTCGATCAGGGCGAGGTGTACAACATTATGTGATAAAGTTTGTCAGTGACTTGCGACAGGTCGGTGGTTTTCTCCGGGTCCTCCGGTTTCCTCCGCCACGATATAGCTGAAATATTACTGAAAGTGATGCTAAACACCATAAAACAAACAAACAATATTATCATGGTATTATCATTTAAATATATGATTTTATCGTTTTAATCTATTTTATTTGTACATATAACCCGATTGTTTCATACACAGGTGTGTTTTATTTCTGAAGGTCTTGTAGATGACGAAATAAATACCGGTATATCAAATTTGATCACGCCACGATATATCTGAAATATTGCTAAAATTGGCGTTTAAACACCAATCAATCAATCATACTGCCGTGATTGTGTAGCAAATTCTCGCACATTTTGTAAAATACCAGTCATTTGTTCAGCATGCACATTTATCATTGATATACCCTCCAGAGCTGGAAGTTAAAGAGACCACCGATACAGCTTCGTCCGCATCATTTTTGGACTTATACCTCGAATTTGACGACAGTGGTCAACTCAGTACTAAAATTTATGATAAGCGGGACGACTTCAATTTTAAAATCATAAATTTTCCAAACATGTGCAGCAATATACCAGTTCTCCTGCATATGGTGTTTACATCTCGCAATTGATTCGCTATGCAAGGGCCAGTAGCAATTATTCTGATTTCCTGAAACGTCATCTTCATCTGAGAAACAGGCTACTGGACCAGGGCTATAAAAAGATTCGCCTTATTCGATCTCTTAAAAAGTTTATATTCCGATACCAATATCTTGTCGAAATATATTCCGTCTCTGCAGAAATAATTATAAGCGATGCATTTTCATATAGTGGAAATGTATAAAGATAAAGAAGTCCAAAATGTCAAGAATTTTTTTGTCAATGTGTGACGTAAAAATATTTTTGACATTTACGTCACCGAATATGGTACTGCTTTGACAACTATTTTACCTATTTTGTTCCTGTATTTAAATACTGTTACAGTGACAGCCGGAACATTTGAACCGTAATGAGAGCGGGAGGTTTGGCGCCTTAAAATCTGATTCAACCCACCATTTCTTTAGAAATGCCTGTACCAAGTCAGGGTCATTACGGTTTTCACAGTTTTCCGGTTGTTGGCTGATTTTGTCTGTTTATATAATTATGAGTTTTGACTTTCCCTTTATAAGATTGTTCGGAGTTCGGTAATTTTGTTATTACCTTTATTCAGTAATATTACGGAAAATACGACAAAACCATCCTCTCTCTTTCGAAGCAATAATTTGGCTTTCCAATTTTTCGATTATTAGCTTACCTGATGACCTTTATTCCAGAAACGCGCCGTGCGCATTTAATTCGATATCTGCTGTTTTATTATTAATCAAATAATCGTTTGAGAGTACAATAAATATATATGTCCTGTCTACATACTGTCTCCGATTTAAAAGAAAATACATGGGAAAATATTTATAAAATTGAAACAAATCTGAATAAATAAATGAAGTTCCATTGCCGTCTGGCTGTTACGATACGGTTTTAACCAATGACTGTAAACTCACTGGTGAATTGCAGTAAATCAACTTTCCGAGTTCACCCCCGGTTTTTAGTGGGGTTCGTGTTACTCAATCTTTAGTTTTATGTGTATGTTTTGTAGATCGTTGTTTGTCCTTTTCTACATTTTCTTTTGGCCATTGTGTTGTCTGTTCTTCTTCGATATACGGATTCTGATTAACCGTTTGGTATCTTCAAACTCTTCTAATATACGAACGTACAATAATAATACATGTATGTGCGCAAAATATAGCAATATCACATGAACCATGTATATTGGAGGAAATGTATTATATGAGATTTAATTGTAAAAACTAAGTTACATCTGTAATTGTATCTAGTTCACATACCTCTGTAGAGGAAATGTTAAAAGTGTTATGAAAAGAAAGGTCTAAGAGTGATGGTTAACATCACAACAACATCAGCAAAACATACAATAAGAAGACCATATTAGCGAATGAAAAATTTGATCCTAGCATAGAATATGCACAAAAACTGGAGAGGTTGTACTTTTTCATAATGAATAAGTCCTATATATTTACAAAGAATTGCGGGAATCGTAGCCGACCTGGATTTCCAATTACGTTGTGGTCTTTTTATGTTTCATGCTGAGAAACAATTGTTTCTTTTGTTGATATTGGTGAAATTGATGACCGTCCACTGTTAAAATTTTCTTTTCATTATTGAAAACCATTCTCCATTTTATACAGTCTGTACGAGTCGTAGTAATTATTCCAGAAATGAAATAGCCCCGTAAAGTATCATCTGCGCAGTAATCAACTTGTTCGGTACTCGCACTACAAAACGGTAATGATGATGTATTGTTTATTATCGTGTGTCATTTACAATAAACAAATAATGACGATGATTATTGAAGAAAACCATGAAAAAATCAAAATGATTTAAGAAACAGTACATTTATTGTGTTGTACTGCTGAGAGTCAGGAATCATAACAATCATACGTAAACATGTCCCCATTAAATGTGACCTTAAAATATGCATTATTAAATGACTGGTGTTAGACGATATGGAGGAATAATTGCCTAAATAGACATTTACGTATTTTTCTGTTTTTGCTACACTTGGAGGTCATATAGACCTATTTGGTTATTGATTTATTTGTAGGGTCAAGTACGATCTGTTCTAGATTCTGTTATTTGCACTATTATGGTGTCGTCTGATATTTCAATAATATCCTTTATTATTGATAATAAAATGGAAAACAAAGAATACCACTGTCGGAACAGTTCTAAAATCCAACCGTGAAAACGTAGAAAGGCAAACAAATCGATACTCCTATCACAAAAATACATGATCGCTCACTTTGTTGGCTTGTTACAGGCACCTCAATAAAACGTGGCGGAATTAAATTAGTTTTATGCCCCCCCCCCCCCCCCTCCCCTCTTAGTAAAATGTTGCGGTCATATAAGTGTTTTACGCATGTAAATAAAATGTCACCCCTCGCTTATAACTTATGTAACCTTGTAACACACTGGTTTTTATGCTTTATTTTCAAAAGGATAACTTTTGAAGTAATTCGTTACCTTAATTTGTTCTGACGGTGTATTTATAAATATGTCTACGTGTTTATTAACTGTTACAAAAACCGGTTATTTTTTGGGTCCATGCTTACCTTTTTTTTAATTACCTAAGTCCAACAGTAAAAACACGTGTTCACCTTGTTTACATATTTTGCATAACAATCCACGAACGCACGTTTCGCAGTAGGACGTGATAAGTGTAAGGCGATGCAGCATAACGTATTTATCTAAATTACAATAGTTAAGTTTGAAAATAGACTGATAACATCGCCATTGTCGTTCGGCCTCGTTAATTCTGGTTTTGTTTCTAACCTCTGTATAACATTGATTTGACAGATGAAGTTTAAATAATAAATTGATTGATAAATGTATTTTTGTATTTACGTATTTATAACTAAATCGAGTAGAAATAATGAACTGTAGATATATAGCTATGATCATTAGCGAAGGGGCTCAGATTTTGTAAACTGGAATGAATGACTTATAGGGTTCTTTAATTTGCATAGTTCAAACATAGATATATAATTTGAAATTAACCATGGAAGGTAAGAAAACGTACATGTATCTACTAAATGGTGTGTAGTTCTTTCTTTTTTTTTCTTTTTTCTTTTATTATAATGGTATTAGCATTCATATCATCATTGAAATATATGATGGGATTGTCGTGGCCGTGGTCGTATGGTAGTTGGATTTACAACTACCTATGTAATCAGTGTATCGCCACTGATGTTGTGAGTTCGAATCTCGATCAGGGTGAGGTGTACAACATTATGTGATCAAGTTTGTCAGTGACTTGCGACAGGTCGGTGGTTTTCTCCGGGTCCTCCGGTTTCCTCCGCCACGATATAGCTGAAATATTACTGAAAGTGATGCTAAACACCATAAAACAAACAAACAATATTATCATGGTATTATCATTTAAATATATGATTTTATCGTTTTAATCTATTTTATTTGTACATATAACCCGATTGTTTCATACACAGGTGTGTTTTTTATTTCTAAAGGTCTTGTAAATGACGAAATAAATACCGGTATATCAAATTTGATCACGCCACTATATATCTGAAATATTGCTAAAATTGGCGTTTAAACACCAATCAATCAATAATACTGCCGTGATTGTGTAGCAAATTCTCGCACATTTTGTAAAATACCATTCATTTGTCCAGCATGCACATTTATCTTTTCAGTAATATTAGGGAAATACTACAAAACAATCCTTTCCCCTTCGAAGCAATAATTTGGCTTTCCAATTTTTCGATTATTAGCGTCACCTGATGAAGTTTATTACAGAAGCGCGCCGTGCGCACTTACTTCGATATCTGCAGTTTTATTGTTAATCAAATAATCGTTTGAGAGTACAATAAATATATGTGTCCTGTCTATATACTGTTTCCGATTTAAAAACAAAAATACATGGGGAAATATTTATCAAATTGAAACAAATCTGAATGAATAAATGAAGTTACATTGCAGTATGGCTGTAACGATACGGTTTTAACCAATGACTAAACTCACTGGTGAATTGCAGTAAATCAACTCTCCGAGTTCATCCCCGGGTTTTAGTGGGGTTCGTCATACTCGATCTTTAGTTTTATGTGCATGTTTTGTAGATTGTTGTTTGTACTTTTTCTTTTGGCCATTGTGTTGTCTGTCCTTCGATTTACGGATTCTGATTACCCCTTTGGTCTCTTCAAACTCTTCTCACATGATTGTCAGACTGGGTTATTTTAAAATATAATTTAATTTTTCGATTGAGATAGAGGTAAAATCTCGAGAATACCATGTTCTATTTACTTCCTACGATTGTCAAATGCCAGAATGATCGGATGATATAATTACACAAATTAATGACAGAAGATTACCCAATTTTATTGCTTCCAAATTACACTTTGTTATTGCATAGTTACAAACAAGTCATTATCTATAATCAATACATAAAAAAAAAACAACAACAACATACTTTCTATTTACTTCGAATTTATTGGAGAATTAGAGCTATTTATTATTTTTTAATAGTCACGAGAGCATTCTAATCTTGATGTCAACCGGGACTTGTTTCTTATGATAGATCAATAATTGAAATTCAATAAATTTTAACGAAGAAATATAGTTTATTTGACGACTTGTGATCTAATTTTTATGTCTTCATTATGTCATTAATATTTTCGTACGGATTCTGATTTCCCGTTTGGCATCTTCAAACTCTTCTTATTAAGCTGAAAAATTGTTAAATGCATTTGCGAACTGTTTTAAATAGCAAATTGACAGTAGTTCTTGTGTGATGCCAATTATTATTGTGCAAGAAAAGGTAAGGTGTGATACCATTTATTATTGTGCAAGAAAATGTAAGGTGTGATACCATTTATTATTGTGCAAGAAAAGGTAAGGTGTGATACCATTTATTGTTGTGCAAGAAAAGGGAAGCTGTGATACCATTTATTGTTGTGCAAGAAAAGGTAAGGTGTGATACCATTTATTGTTGTGCAAGAAAAGGTAAGGTGTGATACCATTTATTGTTGTGCAAGAAAAGGTAAGGTGTGATACCATTTATTATTGTGCAAGAAAAGGTAAGCTGTGATACCATTTATTGTTGTGCAAGAAAAGGTAAGCTGTGATACCATTTATTGTTGTGCAAGAAAAGGTAAGGTGTGATACCATTTATTGTTGTGCAAGAAAAGGTAAGGTGTGATACCATTTATTGTTGTGCAAGAAAAGGTAAGGTGTGATACCATTTATTGTTGTGCAAGAAAAGGTAAGGTGTGATACCATTTATTGTTGTGCAAGAAAAGGTAAGGTGTGATACCATTTATTGTTGTGCAAGAAAAGGTAAGAATATATTAGATTATTTTATTTCATTAATATAATTTGTACACATCTAAATATACATTTTCAGCATCAAAAAAAGTTCAATGGGTAAATTCAAAGTACACTATTTCTTAAATATTTATGGTTATTTTAGACATATATGTAACTGTTTACGAATATGAATATCACTAGTACAACATGAACTGCTTGCCCATCCGGTGCACGTGAGTCCGCCTCCGATGGTGCTTAGTGGAGTTGGTGTTTCTCAATCTTTAGTTTTCTATGTAGTGTATTGTACATTGTCCTTTTTCTTTAAGATTATTGTATTTTTTGTCGTTTAATTTACGATTTCTGATTACTCCTTTGATATCATCACGTTTCTTTCATTCATAAATAGTGGAATACTTATTGGTTTTAAATTTTTAACGCAAATTCTAAAATTGAGTTTAATTTCTCCACCAACAGTATTTTGTTTAATTTTCACACGGAAACAATGATTTAATTGATTGTGTTAGCGATCTTTTGTTTTCCGTGTAGTGTTTTGCAGGTCGTTCTGTCCCTTTGTCCCTTTTCCTTCAGCCATTGTGTTGTTTGTCCTTCGATTTACGGATCATAATTACCTCTTTGGTATCTTCAAACTCTTATTTCTTAGATTTTCTTACTTGATTACAGGAAAAACTAAAATGAGAGAGTTTGTATCAGGTGAGGGGAGACATTATTTTTATTCTACATTAATTGTAACGGTGTCGGTTTCTATCATATATACAATAATGAGGGAGAACTATTACCAGTTAGATCAAATTTATCCACAAGAACCACCTCCGAGGAACCCGGGATACAGCGGTATATAAATGTTAGAGAAAATCGAAAGGGCAAGCAATCAAGAATGGCAACATTGGGTACACAAGACACAGGACGAAGACAAACAAAACACAGAAAACTCAGAAAAAGTCAACAAGAAGAGTTTGAAGATACCAGAGGGGTAAAATCAGAATCCGTAAATCGAATAACAAATTTAGTATAATCAGTCAATAAATACAAAAATTCTAAATTTACACTTCATTTTTCTTCCCATGCAGCATCAGTAAACATTTACACGCACATACATGAATTGTATTGTAAATATTCCACATTTCCTGATTAGAGGAATATAATTCTAACAATATAATGGATTGTGTGGGAAATAGATAATTAAATGTCTACAAATATTTACATTTCATTATAAATATATCTATTATTTATAAGTTCAACATTTTGCATTTGAAATGAAAATCTCTGTAAATAAACGTGAGAGAATACCGAAGTGGCAATCAAAAATGGACAATCCAGAAAAACTGAGGGCATAGGGTATACAAGACAAAGAAAAACAAAGCAAAAACACAACACAATATGTGTTAGACACCACTATACACAAACAAAACAAACACAAATAACGTAAATAAATTTCGATTCATTATAAAATCTATTATTTATATGTACCAAATTCTGCATCCAATTTGAAAATCTCTGTAGATTTTGAAATGCATGTGACTAAAAAAAATAACTCTAAAGGAGTGTTGACATTCAAGAAATAGCAGATTTAGATTATTTTACAAACAGAAAAATAAATATCAGAATTGGGTTAACATAAATTTTTGGTGGATAAATTGATTTCATATTACTGCACTTTTTAACTACTGTTATATAATATGTATTTGAATCCTACTTATAATTGGAAAAAAAATGTCGACAATAAAATAAAATATTACATAATGACTGTAAATTTCCGTACTTTAGCTAAGTAAAGTCTAGAAGTCAATAAATAATGGTATTCACCTGCTGAAAGTGATATTCACCGGGTGACGTCATAAGCATTATATATAGTATATGTAATAAAACAATTACAGACTTTTGTATCAGTGAATATGAGTTTTTATTGACTTCCAAAACCAATATTGACCTCAGCCTTCGGCTTCGGTCAATATTATTTTACAGGTCAATAAAAACTCATATTCACTTCTACAAAAGTCTGTAATTGTATAATATTTATGCAAAATGAGGAGTAGCCGATTTTGCTATACTATAAGACTTTCAAATTAATTGACTTTCCCGATGAACGTTACTCCAGAAACAAACGGGTCGGGCACACTTAGTTCAATGTGTGCGTTTTTATTTTAACTATTAGTGTACCTAGTGAAGGTTTAGATATCTCCGTTTTTATTTTTTGTTATTAATCAATTATTGGAAATTGAAACGGGGAGATATAAAGAAGATAGAGAGCGAGAGAAAAATCTATTTTGTAGTTGTTGTCAACAAAAATTAAATACGATATAAATTTCCTCTCTCATTGTTTTTCCATCTCAACGTTCAGAAATCAAATTAGTAGTAATTATGAAAACAAATATGAAATAAAATGGATATTCAATCAAAATTATAGTTGAATTATCTTCTGAAAACCTTTCACAGTCGCCGAAGAAAGTGGATTTAAAAATGTGTTCAAATTGTAGATCGGAGTAGACTTTATAAGTAGCTTGTGTTTTATCAATATCATCTTTTGCACAATTGAAATATGTTTAAACTAAGTGGACCTGATTACTACATCAACTATTTTGCATTTATAATGTAGATATGTGTTGTGTGAATGCTTCGACATCTCGTGGAATAATTGTGAATTGATTAATAAAAATATTTCTGTTTGCTTTTAAATTATATTTAAATTAGTGCACACGATGGGTTTCTGGAATAACCGTCATGAGGTACGGTCATATTATTAGTTATATAGGTTTTAGACAGGTAATACGGGCTCATATAAACTGTCTGTGTTTTATATTTCCTGAGCCAAAACGAGGGAAATATACAACTCAGACAGGTTATATGAGCCCGTATTACCTGTCTAAAGCCTTTATAACGAATTTGTCATACTGCAATACCATGGGTCTATATTACCTGTGTAAAGCCTAAATAAAGAACATGACTACTATACATGTATTGTCTCATGAACATTTAACCCCAGCTATGACTTTGCTTTAAAGAAGAAATTAATTCTTCAACATATTTAATAAACAACTTAACAATTTTAACAGAAAAATAACAAATGATTTAGAATTGCCTCAATATCGGCGTCAGAGTGACAGACGAACCTGGGGGTCGCCATCTTGATTACGTATGATTTCAAAATGAGTTATCTTTCTTGGCACGTGCTTTCATATTACCGGCTAGAGCCATATATATACAATACTTGTGCACTGTCGAAGCATATGGGTAATATGTGTATGAGGCTTAGAAACGCGGGAAAAGGCGAGGCTTCGCCGAGCCTTTTCCCGCGTTTCGCACCGAATACACATATTTACCTATATGCTTCGACAGTGCACATGTATTGTATTTATCCTGAAATTTTAAATCGTAAATAAACGTTTACTGGACGATGATAAAAGTATTTGAAATAATTTTGTGTATGTATTTGAAAACAATATCCCCCGATTTGCCCCGTTTTACATTTGTATGTTCTATTTATAACTGACCAATATCAACAAATGTTCTATTTATAACTGACCAATATCAAAAAAATTATTGGGCAGGCTATATTGGTCGGTAAATGCTGTCATTGCAGGATAAAATATGGATTAGTAAAATCGAGTAAATAACCAATCGGATCACTTAGATTTTCTATTGCAGTATGACAATAAAGAATAACCGTCATGAGGTACGGTCATATTAAAGAATAACCGTCATGAGGTCACGGTCATATTAAAGAATAACCGTCATGAAGTCACGGTCATATTAAAGAATAACCGTCATGAGGTCACGGTCATATTAAAGAATAACCGTCATGAGGTACGGTCATATTAAAGAATAACCGTCATGAGGTCATGGGGTCATATTAAAGAATAACCGTCATGATGTCATGAGGTCATATTAAAGAATAACCGTCATGAGGTCATATTAAAGAATAACCGTCATGTGGTCATATTAAAGAAAACACTGGAAAACCAAGTGATTTAAAAAGTCTAAGGAACAAAGAAATACAAAGAACAGGATAGCCAAAGTTACTTTTAAAATGTAAAACAATATATTGAATGCAAAGAGTACACGCATGTTGTTTCGAACAAAAAATAGTAAAAGACATAATACAAGGAAGAAATTGTATACGGATTTTTGTCTGTATAATGGTCGACAAAGTATTAATACGAGTGCTTAATTAGATGTTGTTTAATGTCTAGTGATAGCTATATTCAGAACGAGAACGCGTTCAACAACATATAAAAAACTACATGGTATTTAGAAATGAGGGGAATGGGCCAATGATCTTTGACTGCCATTGGAAAAGTACCGAGAGCTGAGTAAGCATGACAAGTTTAGTGTTTCGTAGCACACTCTTTTATAGATTTTTTTTTTTTTTTTTTTTTTTTTTTTTAGAAATCTATAAAAGAGGTCTCTAACGCACATGACGTGTGTCCCTCTGTAAACACGCTACCAACTATTATCCATGCTCATGATCTCCATATTATGGCCTGGCATACACCCCCCGTCGAGAGGGTTACACTTACACCCTATATCCGCCTCCCTCGGACGCGCGGAGTAGTTCTCTGTATTTGAGTCCTGGGAACCTTCACTACTACCAAGTCGTGTACTTGATCAACCTTAATTATTCATAATAAATGATATTGCATTTATTTATTGAAATTTAGTATCGTATACAAAGATGTACAATTGAATGTGTTTAATCTGCTAATATAACATTTATCAATAACTATCTTCATTTTTATATAAAAGGTAACAAAAACTACAAGCTGTGGTTGTTTGTTTGTGAATATCTTAAGGAGTGAAAATCGTGTAATGTATGACCAAATGTTAAATCAAGTGAAATATTTCACAATTCAAATTTGTACCTAATACGATTTGATTAATTCGAACTGAATTTTAAATGTATTGACAGCTATATAATTTCTATAATTCACCATCAAATATCGTGGCTTAGATCGTATGTATACTAGTAATATGCTAATGTTCTATCAGTGTGTTCGTATACTAGTCTGGTGTCATTGTATAGAACAAATTGTTGTAAACAAATGTAGGATTCATTTTAAATACGATAGCGAGGACTATGATGAGGATAATGATGAAATATAAATGTAACCAACGACAGAAGATGGATGCAGTTAGCTTAAATCAACAGGTATATTATTGTATACTTAGCTTAAATCAACAGGTATATTATTGTATACTTAGCTTAAATCAACAGGTATATTATTGTATACTTAGCTTAAATCAACAGGTATATTATTGTATACTTAGCTTAAATCAACAGGTATATTATTGTATACTTAGCTTAAATCAACAGGTATATTATTGTATACTTAGCTTAAATCAACAGGTATATTATTGTATACTTAGCTTAAATCAACAGGTATATTATTGTATGCTTAGCTTAAATCAACAGGTATATTATTGTATACTTAGCTTAAATCAACAGTTATATTATTGTATACTTAGCTTAAATCAACAGGTATATTATTGTATACTTAGCTTAAATCAACAGGTATATTATTGTATACTTAGCTTAAATCAACAGGTATATTATTGTATGCTTAGCTTAAATCAACAGGTATATTATTGTATGCTTAGCTTAAATCAACAGGTATATTATTGTATGCTTAGCTTAAATCAACAGGTATATTATTGTATGCTTAGCTTAAATCAACAGGTATATTATTGTATACTTAGCTTAAATCAACAGGTATATTATTGTATACTTAGCTTAAATCAACAGGTATATTATTGTATACTTAGCTTAAATCAACAGGTATATTATTGTATACTTAGCTTAAATCAACAGGTATATTATTGTATACTTAGCTTAAATCAACAGGTATATTATTGTATACTTAGCTTAAATCAACAGGTATATTATTGTATACTTAGCTTAAATCAACAGGTATATTATTGTATACTTAGCTTAAATCAACAGGTATATTATTGTATACTTAGCTTAAATCAACAGGTATATTATTGTATGTTTAGCTTAAATCAACAGGTATATTATTGTATGCTTAGCTTAAATCAATAGGTATATTATTGTATACTTAGCTTAAATCAACAGGTATATTATTGTATACTTAGCTTAAATCAACAGGTATATTATTGTATACTTAGCTTAAATCAACAGGTATATTATTGTATACTTAGCTTAAATCAACAGGTATATTATTGTATACTTAGCTTAAATCAACAGGTATATTATTGTATACTTAGCTTAAATCAACAGGTATATTATTGTATGCTTAGCTTAAATCAACAGGTATATTATTGTATGCTTAGCTTAAATCAACAGGTATATTATTGTATACTTAGCTTAAATCAACAGGTATATTATTGTATACTTAGCTTAAATCAACAGGTATATTATTGTATACTTAGCTTAAATCAACAGGTATATTATTGTATACTTAGCTTAAATCAACAGGTATATTATTGTATACTTAGCTTAAATCAACAGGTATATTATTGTATACTTAGCTTAAATCAACAGGTATATTATTGTATACTTAGCTTAAATCAACAGGTATATTATTGTATACTTAGCTTAAATCAACAGGTATATTATTGTATACTTAGCTTAATTCAACAGGTATATTATTGTATACTTAGCTTAAATCAACAGGTATATTATTGTATACTTAGCTTAAATCAACAGGTATATTATTGTATATTAGCTTAAATCAACAGGTATATTATTGTATACTTAGCTTAAATCAACAGGTATATTATTGTATGCTTAGCTTAAATCAACAGGTATATTATTGTATGCTTAGCTTAAATCAACAGGTATATTATTGTATACTTAGCTTAAATCAACAGGTATATTATTGTATACTTAGCTTAAATCAACAGGTATATTATTGTATACTTAGCTTAAATCAACAGGTATATTATTGTATACTTAGCTTAAATCAACAGGTATATTATTGTATACTTAGCTTAAATCAACAGGTATATTATTGTATACTTAGCTTAAATCAACAGGTATATTATTGTATACTTAGCTTAAATCAACAGGTATATTATTGTATACTTAGCTTAAATCAACAGGTATATTATTGTATACTTAGCTTAAATCAACAGGTATATTATTGTATGCTTAGCTTAAATCAACAGGTATATTATTGTATGCTTAGCTTAAATCAACAGGTATATTATTGTATGCTTAGCTTAAATCAACAGGTATATTATTGTATACTTAGCTTAAATCAACAGGTATATTATTGTATACTTAGCTTAAATCAACAGGTATATTATTGTATACTTAGCTTAAATCAACAGGTATATTATTGTATACTTAGCTTAAATCAACAGGTATATTATTGTATACTTAGCTTAAATCAACAGGTATATTATTGTATACTTAGCTTAAATCAACAGGTATATTATTGTATACTTAGCTTAAATCAACAGGTATATTATTGTATACTTAGCTTATATCAACAGGTATATTATTGTATACTTAGCTTAAATCAACAGGTATATTATTGTATACTTAGCTTAAATCAACAGGTATATTATTGTATACTTAGCTTAAATCAACAGGTATATTATTGTATGCTTAGCTTAAATCAACAGGTATATTATTGTATACTTAGCTTAAATCAACAGGTATATTATTGTATACTTAGCTTAAATCAACAGGTATATTATTGTATACTTAGCTTAAATCAACAGGTATATTATTGTATACTTAGCTTAAATCAACAGGTATATTATTGTATACATAGCTTAAATCAACAGGTATATTATTGTATACTTAGCTTAAATCAACAGGTATATTATTGTATACTTAGCTTAAATCAACAGGTATATTATTGTATACTTAGCTTAAATCAACAGGTATATTATTGTATACTTAGCTTAAATCAACAGGTATATTATTGTATACTTAGCTTAAATCAACAGGTATATTATTGTATACTTAGCTTAAATCAACAGGTATATTATTGTATACTTAGCTTAAATCAACAGGTATATTATTGTATACTTAGCTTAATTCAACAGGTATATTATTGTATACTTAGCTTAAATCAACAGGTATATTATTGTATACTTAGCTTAAATCAACAGGTATATTATTGTATACTTAGCTTAAATCAACAGGTATATTATTGTATACTTAGCTTAAATCAACAGGAATATTATTGTATACTTAGCTTAAATCAACAGGTATATTATTGTATACTTAGCTTAAATCAACAGGTATATTATTGTATACTTAGCTTAAATCAACAGGTATATTATTGTATACTTAGCTTAAATCAACAGGTATATTATTGTATACTTAGCTTAAATCAACAGGTATATTATTGTATACTTAGCTTAAATCAACAGGTATATTATTGTATACTTAGCTTAAATCAACAGGTATATATAAGAAATAATTCATGGAAGCCATATGTATATATTGTTTTTACCACGGGTAGGCCTTTATGTCATGAAGTTTTACCCCGAGCGTTAGCTAGGGGTAAAAAGCTGACATTAAGGCCTACCCGTGGTAAAAACAATATATACATATGGCTTCCATGAATTATTTCGATTCTAATATGTAAAAATTGGTAAGATATCGTTATAAATTGTCGATGACGTCATAAATTTAATCGGTCATAGATTAATATTATTTTTACCACGGGTTTGGACTCAAAGCGTTTGAAGGACGTCATATTAGAATAGTGTATACTTATTGCTTAATTGTAATAGAAACATTTTTAGGATGTAATATCACATTAAATATATGGATGAACCCAATCAAAAAACCCGGTGAACCCATGTGCTATTTGTATTTCAAGTGCATGTTGCGTTGCATTGTCCGACACAACATGCCGAATTACGTCCCTACTCAAGTATGATTTATTTATTTGATTCCATCACCCTTTTTAGACGAGCTTTCCCAGTTTTTGTTTTTTTTTGGTCACCTAATGGCATTCACGGCCACAATACGCTCATCTACGACCGTCGTACGCGTTATCTATTTGATAAATCCCATATAACGCGTGGACGCCTTTTTGAGACGAGTTTCCCAATGTCATTTTAGCAAAGCCTTCGGCCTTGACGTTCACTGTTACATTGTCACCTAAAGTAAAAAGAAAAAAATCCAATATTCAATATATTATCTACATTGTTCAATGTTGAATTTATCTCTAATAACAAATAATAATTTCTAAAGATAATTTTATCTATGGATTTGTGTTCAATTCAGATAAAGAAACCGGGGATTAAACCCTTGATATGTACATTTTAAGCTCTAATGAATCTCATTGTACTCTGCCAAGCTATCAATTTAAATATCATTGACAGTGTCCTTCATATTATTGCAAATCTTGTAAACTCTTCTGTTAAAATAAGTATGATAACCTTCGCTCACAGTACGGGAGGTGTTGGATGAGTTAGCCATTCTCTCAAGGTAAGGGAGGTATTGAATTCACTGGATAAGTTAGCCACCTCTTATTGTAAGGGTGTTATTGGATGAATTAGCTATTCTCTCAAGGCAAGGGAGTTATTGAATTGGTTGGATGTGTTAGCTATTTCTCAAGAGGTAAGGGGGTTATTAAATCCGTTAGATGAGTAAACCATCTCTTGAGGTAAGAGTCGTTGAATTTTGTGTGATCTTATTAGCGTCATTTTTCATTTAACTACACTAATATAAAAGTAGATTATTTAATTCAGCGCGCACAACGCGTTTCTGAAACAACGTTCAGGATGACTCGCGTCTTGTTTACGTTTTTTGTGTTTGTTTACGTGTAGTGGTGTCCAATAGATATTGTGTTGTGTTTTTGTTTTGTTTGTCTTCATTTTGTGTAGCCTATGTTGCCAGTTTCTCTGTATTGTATATTTTTGAATGCCCCATCAGTTTATTACCGTCCTGTGTCTTGTGTAGCCTATGTTGCCTGTTTCTCTGTATTGTATATTTTTGATTGCCCCAGTGGTTTATTACCGTCCTGTGTCTTGTGTAGCCTATGTTGCCAGTTTCTCTGTATTGTCCATTTTTGATTGCCCCAGTGGTTTATTACCGTCCTGTGTCTTGTGTAGCCTATGTTGCCAGTTTCTCTGCATTGTACATTTTTGATTGCTCCATCAGTTTATTACCGTCCTGTGTCTTGTGTAGCCTATGTTGCCAGTTTCTCTGTATTGTACATTTTTGATTGCCCCAGTGGTTTATTACCGTCCTGTGTCTATTGTGTAGCCTATGTTGCCAGTTTCTCTGTATTGTATATTTTTGATTGCCCTATCAGTTTATTGCCGTCCTGTGTCTTGTGTAGTCTATGTTGCCAGTTTCTCTGTATTGTCCATTTTTGATTGCCCCATCAGTTTATTACCGTCCTGTGTCTTGTGTAGCCTATGTTGCCAGTTTCTCTGTATTGTACATTTTTGATTGCCCCATCAGTTTATTACCGTCCTGTGTTTTGTGTAGCCTATGTTGCCAGTTTCTCTGTATTGTACATTTTTGATTGCCCCATCAGTTTATTACCGTCCTGTGTCTTGTGTAGCCTATGTTGCCAGTTTCTCTATATTGTCCATTTTTGATTGCCTCCTTGGTTTATTACCGTCCTGTGTCTTGTGTAGCCTATGTTGTCAGTTTCTCTGTATTGTCCATTTTTGATTGCTCCATCAGTTTATTACCGTCCTGTGTCTTGTGTAGCCTATGTTGCCAGTTTCTCTGTATTGTACATTTTTGATTGCCCCATCAGTTTATTACCGTCCTGTGTCTTGTGTAGCCTATGTTGCCAGTTTCTCTGTATTGTACATTTTTGATTGCTCCATCAGTTTATTACCGTCCTGTGTCTTGTGTAGCCTATGTTGCCAGTTTCTCTGTATTGTATATTTTTGATTGCCCCAGTGGTTTATTACCGTCCTGTATCTTGTGTAGCCTATGTTGCCAGTTTCTCTGTATTGTACATTTTTGATTGCCCCTTCAGTTTATTACCGTCCTGTGTCTTGTGTAGCCTATGTTGCCAGTTTCTCTGTATTGTACATTTTTGATTGCTCCATCAGTTTATTACCGTCCTGTGTCTTGTGTAGCCTATGTTGCCAGTTTCTCTGTATTGTATATTTTTGATTGCCCCAGTGGTTTATTACCGTCCTGTATCTTGTGTAGCCTATGTTGCCAGTTTCTCTGTATTGTACATTTTTGATTGCCCCTTCAGTTTATTACCGTCCTGTATCTTGTGTAGCCTATGTTGCCAGTTTCTCTGTATTGTACATTTTGATTGCCCCTTCAGTTTATTACCGTCCTGTGTCTTGTGTAGCCTATGTTGCCAGTTTCTCTGTATTGTCCATTTTTGATTGCCCCATCGGTTTATTCAGCAAGTACACTAAAATAGTTCGAAATGAATTTACGGAAAATTATGTGGAAATTTTTTTTTTCAATAATTCAATAATTACAATACATTTTTTTTTTATGTAGCGGTAAGATGATAAGCTTTCTACATACAATTATTGTTCATGTTCATGCGTATAACATAGTGAATTACTTATGTTTATTTGTTGTTGTTGTCTTTTTTTTATTCAAACATAATTGTGTTCTTTGTATGATATTTACATTGTGTTTATATGCATTCAAACTTTGGGGGTAACATTGTGCATTATAAGACTAAAGTTATCTCCCCATAATAAAGGTCTTATAAACACGATTGTAATAAAATGAAAAAAACAAGAAATACCATACTGTCGGGACATTTCTAAAATCCAATATAAAAATCGTAGAAAGAGACATCGTTGATTCCCCCTAACACATAAATACATGACCGCTCAATTTCCTTACTTGATACAGGCAATAAAAAGTGGCGGGGTAAACTAGTTTGATGGGCTCAAACCTCTCCTCTTAGTGAAATTGTGCGGTCATGCAAGTGCTTTCCATGTGTGAGTAAAATGTTGTGTCGTCAAGGTGAAATATACGTTTTAATTTCACTGGGTGAAATATCGGTTTTTATTTCACTTGGAAACCTCAGTATTTCACGGTCATCTAGATGTAATAAGCGTACATTATTCAACAAACATAATTGTTCGAACCCCGTTCATGGCAAGGTGTACTCGATACAACATTATGTGATAATGTTTGTCAGTTACTTGGCGACAGGTCGGTGGTTTTTATCCCGGTATTCCGGTTTCCTCCACAAATAAAACTGACCGCCAAGATATAACTAAAAAAAAATTGAAGGTAGCTTTAAACACCATAAACCATAAACCATTTTTCACGTGGAAACCTCAGTATCTTTATGGCCATCTAGATGTAATAACATACATTATTCAACAAACATTATATTCCTTATTATGTTGATATTTTGAAAATTTAAATTTGGCAAAGCTTCATTACTAAGTTCAGTAGGCTGTATTTCAATTGACAGACAGATAGTATCTACAATGTATGTATACGGTAGATTGATAATTAAATGTTTTATATACAATGTAATTAAATGTATCGTTTAATTAAATGAGATTCTCACGCTTTAGATGTATGACACTTAATGGTAGAATAATGTTCTGTGACCTATTATTATAGGAATGATTTGATATTTGTTGCTTATTAGATACAGTAAAAATGTTGAAACAATAACTGCTACACTGAATATCATTATTATAGTTTTGTGTTGTATATATAAACCAAATATGTACATAATGTTATATAGCCACAAATATTTCCATTGTAGTGGGTCGTCGTGATCGTATGGTAGTTGGATTTATAACTACCTATGCAATCAGTGCCTATCAACACTAACGTTGTGAGTTTGAATTTCGCTCCTGGCAAGGTGTACTCAATACAACATTATGTGATAAAGTTTGTCAGTGATGTTCGACAGGTCGGTGATTTTCTCCTGGTACTCCGGTTTCCTCCACCAATAAACTGACCGCCGCGATATAACTGAAATATTGTTTGAAGTGGCGTTAAACACCATAACCCTAACCATATAAACATGTATAATAAAAACGTATATATCTAATTTAGTTCCCACGACTCATTTTTGAAATAATCATCAGATTTTTTTGGTCAATTTTGTCCTTTCCATCTTTCCATCCCTTACCGGTACGTGTACAGTATGTGCCCAAAAGTATTGCAACATGTCAAAAAAATCCCTACATAATCAACCAAAACCATATTTTTTCAAAATATTATTGTGATTTCATTTCTGGATAGATTTTAACAAATGTTGCACCAAAACATTCAGAATTGTCTATATTTTGATTGTTTATTTGCTCATTATGTTTATATGAGTGGTTTTTATTTGTTCATAATCTAAACAGGATAGTTAATTTTTGGGATTTATTTTTAGTTGAAATATATAGGAAAATCAAAGTAAATTTTTATTTGTTATGTTTAAATTATGATCAAATAAAAACCACTCATATAAACATAATGCGCAATTAAACAATCAAAATATAGACAATTCTGAATGTTTTGGTGTAACATTTGTTAAAATCTATCCAGAAATGACTTCACAATAATTTTTTGAAAAAATATGGTTTTGGTTGATTATATAGGGATTTTTTTACATGTTGCAATACTTTTTGCATTTCGAAAGCTCAGAAAACCGAATCCTCAGTAGGACAGTATATTTCAAGCCCAATTCCACATTCGTATGCCAGAAGTAGACGAATGTCACTTCATCCAAATTTCGTTACATGTACATGTATATTTTGATATTAACTATGATTTTCTTCTTATATTTTAGATCAACATCGTAATGGACAGCCGATATGCGATTACACGAAATCAAATGCGACAGCGGACATTGTCAACTGAACTCGAAAACATTGATGCAAGACTTGAAGGCAGGCTGTATCTAATTGAACACGAGGTAAGCGAGATAAAGAAAGATCAAGAAAAACATTCAGAACCGGAATCGAAAATAGACTTGTCTTATTTAAAGCGGAAGTCTGAATTTGACGCTATGGATAGCTCCAGGAGGAGAACCAGCAGTTTTAGCAATTCTGAAACGCATTCAAGTAATGACAGTCCGAGAAGACCGAATGTTCAAGAACTCAGAAGAGACAGCATTTCGAAAGCTCAGAAAACCGAATCCCCAGTAGGACAGTATAATTCAAGCCCAATTCCACATTCGTATGCCAGAAGTAGACGAATGTCACTTCCGGCAAATTTCGTTAATTCATTCGAACCTTTTGGAGGGCTTCGTGGATCAAAAGGTTCAGGTTCGTCAGTAAATAAATGGAGCGATTCAAGTCTAAAGGGTAGTCATGGAGACGTTCGAAAATCACGTGACAGTATCACAAGATCACGAGATAATTCACCAGAAATTGAAAAATACGCCAATCAAATGAGACGTTTAAAAAGAGAGTTGAATCAAAGGAAACCAAAAACAATAAAACAATTAGAAAAAATACCACTAACATCTACAGAAGAAACTCATTTGTTAAAATATCTCAGAGAGGAAGAACGAAAACAGCTGACTGAGAAACGAAATGCTGAACTGTTTGAGGGTCTTAAGAAATGTAATTACTTAAGGACAAACCATCCAGAGGAATTATCCGTGGACGAAATATTAGACCGATCACATGACTGATTACATAAATGTAATATCACATGTTAAGTGACGTAATAATCATACAGGTAACCATAGTAACTGGTGTTGAGTGTCGATAGTTATACCTTTACTATACTCCCCGAACAAAGAACATGATTACAAACACCCGTCTTACTTGTGTTCTTTTTATTTTAATTGTAAAACAACTAATTTGTTAACTTTCGGCAATTTCAGTGTAATTTTTAGTAACAATGGGAAAATACAATTACATGAACCATAAATAATAATTAAAAAAACCAATCGTTATCTTAAGCAAGTCTAAGCAATATAATAGAAACTAAAGTAGCCGGAAATGACTGTTGTTTGTTTATTGATTGTATTATCGTCATCTGTGACAAGTCAACAACGGTATTGTATTATCGTCATCTGTGACAAGTCAACAACGGTATTGTATTATCGTCATCTGTGACAACTCAACAACGGTATTGTATTATCGTCATCTGTGACAAGTCAACAACGGTATTGTATTATCGTCATCTGTGACAAGTCAACAACGGTATTGTATTATCGTCATCTGTGACAAGTCAACAACGGTATTGTATTATCGTCATCTGTGACAAGTCAACAACGGTAGTATAGCATCATAATTATCTGTGACAAGTCAACAACGGTATTGTATTATCGTCATCTGTGACAAGTCAATAACGGTATTGTATTATCGTCATCTCTGACAAGTCAACAACGGTAGTATAGCATCATAATTATGTATGTAGTGACAAATAAACAAATCGTTGCCTGATTGATGGAAGAAGAGTTTGAAGATACCAAAGGGAGGTAATCAGAATCCGTAAATCGAAGGACAGACACTACAATGTCCAAAAGAAAAAGGAAAAACATACACATAAAACTAAAGATCGAGTAACGCGAACCCCACTAAAAACCGGGGGTGAACTCATGTGCTCCGGAAGGGTTAGCAGTATCTGCTGCACGAGTGGCACCCGTCGTGTTAACTGAGGAGTATTTTTATTGAATGTCATTTTAACCATGTCTCCGATGTATTGTTATTATTTATTGCAATGTGATATCGTTATTTAATGGTTTTATGCTGCAATCAGTCTATTCACTACCTACATAAAGGTGAACGTATAAACATTTGGTTAATACGTCTGCTGGACGTATACAGTCTCCTGGTACCGTATGTTTAATGTAGAGCGAAGTGAAGTAGACACTGGTCGATCGGGGATCGCGATGTAGACACCCTACAAGCAAATGTTATCAAAATGTGTTATAAATGTAACATTTTTGTTTGCATATATGACATTTATATAATAATATGGTCTTGTCCAGGTAATATGCCAAAATATTACCCAGGTCTGAGAGACATATTACCCTCCCCAATATCATTATTATACTGAGTGTCTAATTGTCCAGGTAATATGCCAAAATATTACCCAGGTAATATGCCATAATATTACAGTACCAAATATCACTACAGAAACTTACACGAAGTATAATAATGCAGTATAAACACAATATACATACGTTGTCGGGGAAATATAATATTTATTTTTGCTCGAAACTGCAATGAAAACTGTGTTTTGTTTTGTTTGTTTTCATCTTGTGTGCTCTATATTACCGGTATCACTGGATTGTCCATTTTTGATTGCCCCTTCGGTATTCTCTAACGTTTATGTACCAGAGCCTCAATTTTTCTTCATGTTCCTATATAGTTCGTTCAAATAAAATTTATATTTATCAACAATTTACGTATATTGTCTACGTAAATAACATATACCTATTTTTGCACATACAAATGTGGATCACAGCTTGTCATATTGAACATGTAGGAACAAATGAATATCTCCGAATTAAGATTATATTGAAATTTATATCCATTGTACTTTATGTGAAAATCCAATCTTTTCATTGGTTTAGACTAGGGTAATATTCTACTCAGAGAGTAACATTGTACACTGTTACCCTCTCCCGTGCAGAGTATGCACCACCTGTCTGTTTGTAAGATTTTATGTCATACATTGTATTGAAAAAGGGGAGAGACGATAATAACAAACAAGAACAAAAATGTGTCGGTAAATCTAGAAAAATGAAGAAAATAGCATTCAGTATAATATATTGAATAGTTGGGAGGGCGGAAGAGAATAGTTTTACCCCTAAGAAATTTCAATGAATTTCTCGGGTTAACCACTTGCTGAGCTAACTGTTTTACCTGTTTTGTTCAAGTATTGTTGTAAATACTGTTATAGTGACAGCCGGAAACTTTGAGCCGTAATGAAAGGGGGAGGTTTGGCGCTTTAAAATCTGATTCAACCCACCATTTCTTTAGAAATGCCTGTACCAAGTCAGGGTCATTACGGTTTTCACAGTTTTCAGGTTGTTGACTGATTTTGTCTGTTTATATACTTATGAGTTTTGACTTTCCCTTTGTTAGATTGTTCGGAGTTCGGTTATTTTGTTATTACCCTTATTTATATAATATTACAAAATGTATTCAAGTAAAAAAATGTTATTTTGATTTTGATTGATATTTATATGATTGTTATTTATGATTTATTAGTATCAGAGATACATTTCTTTACCCAGTGAAAAGGTATTCTTAATTATGGCTACAACACATGTTAACATAACGAGTTCAAAGTTCAAATATGTTTAATTTAATATCTTTTTAAAACATCCGTTGTGTATATGTACTGTTGTTTATTTATTTATTCTTTATTTATATTTATATAATAAATGTGCGTTAAAGCTAGTTACAGTTCTACCCTAGTTTGTTAGTTATTCATGGTGTGTAACGCCACTTTCAACAATATTTCAGTTATATCGTGGAGGTCAGTTTTATTGGTGGAGGAAACCAGAATACCCGGAGAAAACCACCGACCTGTCGCAAGTCACTGACAAACTTGATCACATAATGTTGTATCGAGTACACCTCATCATGACCGGGATTTGAACTCAGTGATGATAGGCACTGATTGCATAGGACTATAGTTGTAAATACAGCTACTATACGATCACGACGTCCCGTCCCTAGTTTGTTATTCTGACTTCATCACATGTGTGATACACTTGCATGACCGTATCATTTATTTTAAAAAAAAAATTTGACCCATAAAACTTGTTTAACTCCGCCACCTTTTTTAGCTCACCTTACCAACGGCAATGTGAGCTTTTGCCATCACTTGGCGTCCGTCGTCCGTTAACTTTTTACATTTTAATCTTCTCCTTTGAAACCCCTTGGCCAAGTGAACCGAAACTTGGTAGGAATCATATATGGAAGGTCCTCTATAAAGATTGCTAATTTTGTACCGATCCACTAACAAACATGGCCGCCACAGGCAATTCTTGTTTCTGATTGGTTGATTTCTAAACAATCTTCTCCTCTGAAACCGCATGGCCAAATGAACCGAAACTTGTTAGGAAGCATCTATGAAAGGTCCTCTATAAAGATTGCTCATTTCTTCCCTATCCGTTAACAAACATGGCCGCCATAGACAATTATTGTTTCTGATTGGCTGATTTCTAAACAATCTTCTCCTCTGAAACCGCTTGGCCAAATGAACCGAAACTTGATAGGAAGCATCTATGGAAGGTTCTCTATAAATATTGCTCATTTCGTCTCGATCTGTTAACAAACAGGGCCGCCACAGACAATTCTTGTTTCTGAATGGTTGATTTCTAAAAAAAAAATCTTGTTCTGGCAATGATATAGCTGTAAAATTGTTGAGTTGGCGTTAAACAACAATCACTCACTGACTCATATCTGCAAGTCGTAATCATGTTTAAATTGTCATTGTGTGACCCGGAAATTCCGAACTTGTGGTCCACTGAAGCCATTCTTTTCTTTGAATAAGAACTAATGCGTTTGAATTATTTGAAACGGTAATGCAGTAGATTAATAAACCTCACTCGATGTCGTCTCGTGCGTTAATGAGTTTCAAGCAAAAATTATGGTATAATTTAGGAAACTGCGAAGAACTCAAAATCGTATGTCCGTGTTTCGTATATTTTTTTTTATATTGTTTTTCTCCGAACAAATTAAGATCTCATGTCTCGTATTGTTTTTTGCATGTCTATCAGATTTTTAATAATAGCAAACACGTAGATTACATAAGATATGCTGATAGGTGGGTATTCTTAGCTGTATATTGATACCTTTCAAATTACAAATTCCATGGAAATACTCTAATGTATTTGATCTTATATTCAAAACCACTGCGTAGAGAAAATAGTTCTAATTTGATTCTCAATTTCGATATTGTGTGCTCTCATGACAAACATGAATGTTATATTAAATTCTGAAATTAACATAATTATAAGATGTTATCAATAAAACGAAATAGGAGAAGATGAATATCAGCAATTCAAGAGAAAGAAACATAATTACGAATTCGATTAGAAAAGTTTGAAGATACCAAGGGAGGTAATCAGAATTCGTGACTCGAAGAAAAACAGACAACACAATGGCCAAAAGAAAAATGACACAAGGACAAGAAGAGTTTGAAGATACCAAAGGGGTAATCAGAATTCGTGACTCGAAAAAAAACAGACAACACAATTGCCAAAAGAAAAAGGACAAATGGACAAACAACGATCTACAAAACATACATATAAAACTAAAGATCGAGTAACACGGGGTGAACTCATGTGCTCCGAAGGGTAAGCAGTTCCTGCTCCACTAGTGGCACTCGTCGTGTTAATCTAGTTACAAACGCGGTGATAAGCCATGGATAGACGTTAAAGAAAACCGAAGGGGCAATCAGAAATGAACACTCCAGAGACATTGATGCTTATTGAGGTGATAATAATTATTTTCTATTCTGCTGTGTGTTTGGCGTTAATTATGTTTTGTGATAATTCTGAGGATGGTTCAAGGCTAATGAACGATGTTTCTATTTAGGTTTTTATTATTTTTCTACTGTAGAAAAAACTATATCTATAACAAAAAATAAGAAAGTTATAACTGAAAACGAACACTAGGAATAAAAAAAATAAAAAAAAATGATTATTGTCACAAATTCAATAACGCTCGCCATCTTATTTCTGAGAGACACATAGCTGTATGAAACTAGCAGATGTATCGTTCTTATCGACTGCCAACAAATTTATCAAAGTTCTTTAACAAAATATTCAGGGTTGCTATATCGAACACCTCCGGTCCATGTCCTAGAGACCACTATTCCATTTTGTCCCAATATATATATTACATGGTGGGGCCGCCGTGTTCGTGATCGTATGGTAGTTGTGTATACAACTACCTATGCAATCAGTGCCTATCGCCACTAACGTTTTGAGTTGGAATCCCACTCAGGCAAGGTGTACTCGAAACAACATTATGTGATAAGTTTGTCAGTGACTTGTGGCAGGTCGGTGGTTTTCTCCGGGCACTCCGGTTTCATCCACCAATAAAACTGACCACCACGATATAACTGAAATTATGTTGAAAGTGGCGTTAAACACCATACTCATATTACATGGTATCTTGATCTGTAAGATATTCTATCGTTTGTTTATTCCGTTTGTGATGTTTTGTTCTGTAGGGTATTTCATATACATTACATGGCATTTTATCCTGTAAGATATCTGTTTTTATCTATGTGTTAATTTGTTCAAGATAAACAAGTAAATAAGCATATTATGCTAATTTATTACGAAAATACCCAAAATCAACTTGAGATAAGTAAAATTTAATTTATTTCACTGTTTGAATACTAGTATACTGACTTACTTACAAACGTTTGTTTTACTTTCGGACATAATTTAGACCTTTTAATACTTTTTTCATACGAGTTATTTCCCTTAGGACGGGCGAAATAGTACCCGGTCTAGCAACAGAAAAGGACAACGAATTTTAGTCTAATTTTCATATAATTTGTAGATTTTAAAACATTTTTAAAATCACAATTTTATAGCAAATAGAAATTCACAGGGTGTTACAACATTGAAATTTTGAAAAGATTATAGGACAAATATATGCTATGTTCATTAAACTTTGTATGAAAGGGGACCAGTTTGCTTGTCTTAAAGGGAAATAACCCATGTAAAACGTAAAATTTTAGAAAGCAAAGTCGAAAATGTGCAAATGGTCTATTCTCGAAATGTTAAAACAATATCAGAACATCATAGGTTGCATCATATAAAGAACAAAATATAATTTTTGAGTACAACTCCTCAAGTTACGCATCTGTTATTGGGATGAAAAGTCATATAGTGATTAGTCTGTTTCAGGCTGTGTTTTCAGTTCGAACGAATAATAGCAGCATAGGGTTGGTGGAGGAAACCGGAGTACCCTTAGAAAACCACCGACCTGTCGCAAGTCACTGCCACACTTTATCACACAATGTTGTATCGAGTACACTTCGGCATGAGCGGGATTAGAATTCAAAACTTTAGATGTGATAGGCACTGATTACATAGGCAGTTGTAAATCCAACTACCATACGACCACGACGGCCCCTGCGCAGCGTATGAACCAGTGGACATAACCCATCAATCAATAGAAAAACGCAAGTGTTATTGGTTTCGTTTCCAAGTATACTATGAATCAAATATAACGGGAATGACATGATTACATTATAAAATAATATGCATCTTCCCGGGGCAAAGTGCATTGTTTAGCTAACAATTTCACGGTCAAAACGAACGTTCCATCAAATATTTATTATGGACCAATCAAATTGCGTATTATAATTCATAAAAAAATGCAATAGATGTTCACGTTTGAATATTACTTAATGTTATTGCTCAATAATTAGTTTTCTGTGCAGTGTTGTGTAGACCATTGTTAAAACAAACTTTGTACTTGTGTCATATTCCTTCTGACCATTGTCTGTCTATCGAACTACGACTTCTGATTACTCCTATGGTAGCGTCAAACTGTTCTACATTCATCGAATCACGATATAAAATTTAATTTGTGCTTTAAACTAGTTAGACCCCGCCACTTTGCATTGAAGTGGTTGCATCAACATAGGAAAGTGAGCGGTCATATATATATTGGATATTGAAACTGTTTCGATGATGTGTGTATTTGTCTTTTCATTGTATTGCCTTTAAATCAAGGAACGACAAATCATGATTGTGTTTTATTTATTCCATTTTACATACCCATAATTGGTTGGTCCAGTAATGTGTACTTGGGCACACCCGGTGAATAAGCCATCAGCACAGTTCTAAAATCTAACAGAAAAAACAAAGGCATAATTGACACCCCTTTAAGGCTACACATTTATACATAATTTCTCACTCTCCCGGCTTGGTACAAGCACTACAGTAAAATAAACAGTGGCGGGGTTAAACTATTTTTGTGGGTCCATATCTCTCCTTTTATTGAACTGATGTCATGGAAGCGTTTTCCAGTTGTGAGTAAAATGCTAACTCTTACATATATCTAGGCAAGCAGTGTTGAGTCTTAATCTTGAACTTTACAATGACTCTCATGTATATGAAAATAATACAGTAAATATTTAAAGCTTACCTTGTAAAGTAACATAGAGGTTACTGAAGACACTCCCTAATCCATAAGACAATACTGATCCAAACATTGCAACTGACACTATAATACCTGAATAATGTAATAAACACTGATTATGTACTACTGGCACTATAATACCTGAATAATGTAATAAACACTGATTATGTACTACTGGCACTATAATACCTGAATAATGTAATAAACACTGATTATGTACTACTGACACTATAATACCTGAATAATGTAATAAACACTGATTATGTACTACTGGCACTATAATACCTGAATAATGTAATAAACACTGATTATGTACTACTGACACTATAATACCTGAATAATGTAATAAACACTGATTATGTACTACTGACACTATAATACCTGAATAATGTAATAAACACTGATTATGTACTACTGGCACTATAATACCTGAATAATGTAATAAACACTGATTATGTACTACTGACACTATAATACCTGAATAATGTAATAAACACTGATTATGTACTACTGACACTATAATACCTGAATAATGTAATAAACACTGATTATGTACTACTGACACTATAATACCTGAATAATGTAATAAACACTGATTATGTACTACTGACACTATAATACCTGAATAATGTAATAAACACTGATTATGTACTACTGACACTATACTACCTGAATAATGTAATAAACACTGATTATGTACTACTGACACTATAATACCTGAATAATGTAATAAACACTGATTATGTACTACTGACACTATACTACCTGAATAATGTAATAAACACTGATTATGTACTACTGACACTATACTACCTGAATAATGTAATAAACACTGATTATGTACTACTGACACTATAATACCTGAATAATGTAATAAACACTGATTATGTACTACTGACACTATAATACCTGAATAATGTAATAAACACTGATTATGTACTACTGACACTATAATACCTGAATAATGTAATAAACACTGTTATGTACTACTGACACTATAATACCTGAATAATGTAATAAACACTGATTATGTACTACTGACACTATAATACCTGAATAATGTAATAAACACTGATTATGTACTACTGATACTATAATACCTGAATAATGTAATAAACACTGATTATGTACTACTGACACTATAATACCTGAATAATGTAATAAACACTGATTATATACTACTGACACTATAATACCTGAATAATGTAATAAACACTGATTATGTACTACTGACACTATAATACCTGAATAATGTAATAAACACTGATTATGTACTACTGACACTATAATACCTGAATAATGTAATAAACACTGATTATGTACTACTGACACTATAATACCTGAATAATGTAATAAACACTGATTAGGTACTACTGACACTATAATACCTGAATAATGTAATAAACACTGATTAGGTACTACTGACACTATAATACCTGAATAATGTAATAAACACTGATTAGGTACTACTGACACTATAATACCTGGGTAATGTAATAAACACTGATTAGGTACTACTGACACTATAATACCTGAATAATGTAATAAACACTGATTATGTACTACTGACACTATAATACCTGAATAATGTAATAAACACTGATTATGTACTACTGACACTATAATACCTGAATAATGTAATAAACACTGATTATGTACTACTGACACTATAATACCTGAATAATGTAATAAACACTGATTATGTACTACTGACACTATAATACCTGAATAATGTAATAAACACTGATTATGTACTACTGACACTATAATACCTGAATAATGTAATAAACACTGATTATGTACTACTGACACTATAATACCTGAATAATGTAATAAACACTGATTATGTACTACTGACACTATAATACCTGAATAATGTAATAAACACTGATTATGTACTACTGACACTATAATACCTGAATAATGTAATAAACACTGATTATGTACTACTGACACTATAATACCTGAATAATGTAATAAACACTGATTATGTACTACTGACACTATAATACCTGAATAATGTAATAAACACTGATTATGTACTACTGACACTATAATACCTGAATAATGTAATAAACACTGATTATGTACTACTGACACTATAATACCTGAATAATGTAATAAACACTGATTATGTACTACTGACACTATAATACCTGAATAATGTAATAAACACTGATTATGTACTACTGACACTATACTACCTGAATAATGTAATAAACACTGATTATGTACTACTGACACTATAATACCTGAATAATGTAATAAACACTGATTATGTACTACTGACACTATAATACCTGAATAATGTAATAAACACTGATTATGTACTACTGACACTATAATACCTGAATAATGTAATAAACACTGATTATGTACTACTGACACTATAATACCTGAATAATGTAATAAACACTGATTATGTACTACTGACACTATAATACCTGAATAATGTAATAAACACTGATTATGTACTACTGACACTATAATACCTGAATAATGTAATAAACACTGATTATGTACTACTGACACTATAATACCTGAGTAATGTAATAAACACTGATTATGTACAACTTTAGGTTACCTTTGGTATAATTAAACTTTTCTTGCTCTCAAAGACTTGAATTATTTAGTTTCTCAATCATATGACTATGATCGTACCTCATAGTTATATAAATCTGAACACCATTATACAACAAAAAGTGAAGTACTTGGCACAATAGTAAAATAAAGATTAGAATAAGCGACCACTACTTATTAATTGAAAAGGGGATATTTAAGATCCATGAAAATAAACTGACTTTGTTCCTCTTGTGATCAAATTTTCTATTGGAATGCTGGATAAATTATTATTGAAGAAATAATTACATTCAAAAATCGCTAAAGCAACCACTCACTCAACCAACACACCCCCACCTCTATGACAAGATCTAATTTGTAGGATATTGAAAAATCTCACAATTCAGAAATAGAAATAAACACAAAACTACTATTGTGATTGAATAGAACAGATCAATGAAAATCAAGAAGCAACCTAGGCAACTTCAAATTGGACAAAGACAAACTTGCCACCAAATCCAGATGATATGCTTCATGCAGGTCACATTCCGCTGTGGAGCAGTAACTGTTAATCAGAATCCGCAAATCGAAGAAGGACAGACAATACAATGGCTCCACTAGTTGCACCTGTCGTGTTACTCTAGTTTCAAATCCGGTAAGTCATGAATGGGGAAAGGACCGGATATTACTTACGACAAGTGGAACATATCCATGGTCATTTGTGACACAAATATCTTGTATCGGTGGCGACAGTAAAACTTTCGAAGTGATGAGTTCAGTTTAACCAATAGGAACCCTTGGTTCAGTTTTAAATTCCTTCTTAGCAGCAACCCTCTATCAAGGAAATCCTGATAGGAATCAAAAGTTCTGGAATATCGGATCAACTGAGAGATATGTTCTCCATATGCAGGTGCTGCTGGAATGTTGCTACATATAAATGGAAAGTTCCCAATAGGAAAATTTAAATCAGCTCTTTTGTCGTAAAGGTTCGTTGTTAGTGGGGTTCGTGTTGCTCTATTTTTAGTTTTCCGTGTAGTTACTCACTGTTTGTCCTTTTTCTTTTGGTCAAGTGTATTGTCTGACCATCTTCGATTTACTTTGTTTACAGTCAACACAAACGTCGTTTAGAAACAATACGTTGCCAAGAAGTAGTTTTTTGTAGTTTTATTGGGGAATCATTTAAAGATCGGGATTGGGTTGCGCACACCTTAATTGAATTTATGTGTCAACTAAAGCTTAATTGACACTTAAAATTACTCTAAATGTACATGTTATTAATTTACACCTAAGGTTTAATTGAAGGCCCCGGGTGGCTCAATGAGTTAGGTAGTTGGATTACCTAGCAACTCATACAAGCCTATCAGCAATACGGCGTGAGTTCGCGCCCGGCTTTGTAGATTACAAAAAAGGGTGTACTCGACTCGCAGCCGCAAATGATAAAGTTTACCAGTTGCTTGCCCATGGTCAGTGGTTCTCTCCGGGTACTCTGACTTCTTCCACCACTAAAACTGGTCGCCATGATATAGCTGAAATATTGCTGAAAGTGGCGTTAAACACAATAAATCAAACAAAATCAAATTAATTGTGGCTTCTGCAACCCAGTCCTGCACCCTAAAATCAAATTGTCAAATTATGTTGGGCAGTCATACTACTACAATGTATACATTAACCTCCACATATTAAACACAGTTAACATGAGAGGCGATTGGTTGTTTTGTAGATATTTGTGGAATTTATGACCATCACTCTTTAGTCAATAGATGTAATATGCTTCGCAATGATATATACCAGTACAGAAAAGTAAATGTACTTATTCCGCTAGTACAAGAGTTCATAGTTTTAATTATTAGTTATATCACCGACCTTACAGTACAATGTGCATGGTGATTATACATAGCTTACCGACATAAATTCCTGTTTTCCTCTTGTATGCATAGCTTACCGACATAAAATCCAGTTTTCCTCTTGTATTCATAGTTTACCGACATAAAATCCAGTGTTCCTCTTTTGTCCGTTTTCGTCAACATATTCCGCGAGTTGTGATGTTCTCGGTCATTTCCCAACACCCTGAAGAACCATCCCTAGTCCTATTATAAACATCGTCAAATCTTTCAAGTTTCCATACACTTCATTCTCTCTACTACTTTGTATACATGACACCTCTGTGGACGAATTAGACTCCTCTGTGCACAGGTAGTTTGTGAATTTAGACGTCTTAGAGCTGTTCCTGGAAGCCAGTGTAGCATTAGGTATTTCAATATTATTTTGCAGTCTAGTCAAAGCATATGGTAAGCAGCATAGAAGAGCAGATACTCCATAAAACATGGTGGCAGCAGAGAGAACATGGGGGATATGAAGTCTGGGAGCTATATAGCCGACAAAGATGGTTGTAGTCAAAAATCCAATTTCGTCGCAGCTCATCAAAAATCCAGATTATTTACTGCTAAAACCAAATTGTTTTTCAATTGACGAAACTTGAGAAGTCATATACATTTGAAGAGATGATGTCATCAGTCCACATATGCTAAACATTCCGGTAAAACATTCAATTGATGCGCATGCCTGTAGAATATTAGGTCGACATCTCCCTACGCCACAATAATTAGCGTCCTTCATATTCAAACGTTGTATATTACCACCTAAATGATTAGAAATCAAAATGAAATTCAAAACAGCTTCTATTGTATCAAACAAAATTAAAAAAAACTTGTCTATCTTCAGTTGATATTTAATGAGTATAGTGAGTAAACGAGTAATTGTTGCTTAACACCAAATGAGCAAAGTTCAATTACATCATGGCGGGAACAAGTTACATTCGATGAGATGATAATGATGTCAGTTTGTACGGGACCAACACGCTATGTTTATTTTTTTTTTATAGTACTAACTGACTGAAACAACAGTCCGCGGATAGACATGTTACTCCATTCGTACAAATTATTTGGAGCCAATCAGTCGTTGCTCTTATTCCTTAATGATGCGTGCTTAGCAGAGAAGCAACTTACGATCAATTGACTAAACAAAATTGGGTAGACTATTTTGATTTGATTTGCTAAATGAAGACATTTCTCGATCTTCAGGGAATTCTACAAATGAAATTATTAAATTATCGTTGAAATGTCATTTTTTAAATCAAAACAAAAATTGTTTTATATACAACACTATCACATAGTCCATTTCAATTTTCTATTATATTATCTTGAGGAAGCACTACGGTTGTGAGTTCGAATCCCACTCAGGCGATACAACATTATGCGATAAAGTGTGTAAGTGACTTGCGGCAGGTCAGTGGTTTTCTCCGGGTACTCCAGTTTCCTCCACCAATAAAACTGACCGCCACGATATAACTGTAATATTGTTGAAAGTGGCGTTAAACACCACAAAGCAAGCAAAAAAAGAAAGAAAGAACAAAAGAGAAATAAAAGAACTTAAAACTATAACTTACATTCAATATCTACTAAAAAACACCTTTTTAAATGATTTTATACCTACATATGTAAATCTCGTATCTGATTAAAATGTGATCCTTTTTTGTGAAAAGTATATGTTATAGAATATATGTATAGATTACAAAATTTAAAGACTACAATTGGCGTGATGTTGTCGTCCTGGTCTAAAATTACCGCTGTTACCTGATGAATTACATCAAAATTAAACGGTATATAACTTACTGTTACAGCGCAATATAAAACCTGTGTGACATCGTAATAAATCCGGCAAATTAAATCATATACAGTCAAACCTGTATTAAGAGGTCACCCTTGGGACAAAGAAAAAGTGGCCTTTTAAGAAAGGTGACCTCTTAAAAGAGGATCAATTCATATAAAATCTTCTATGAAAGGACAAGAAAAATGTGACCTTTAATACAGGTGACTGTTTAATAGAGGTGACTGTATGAGCAGATTTGACTGTACATGTATGTACCATTCACGTTTTATTGTAAACTTCTAGGTAAAGCTTGTTTTATGAACTCTAGATTTTGATAGAGTATATTATATAACTCTAAATCTATTTTAAGAAACGTAGACGTTTCTCACTGATTTTGTTTACTATTAGGTAAACTGTGTATACTTATATTCTCAACTATAGATTTTAGGAGTATATATAACCCAAAATATATTTGAGAAACCTAGACATTTCATACTACTGTTTACTTATATTCTGAACTCTAGATTTTTAAAGAATATATTATATAACACGAAATCTATTTTAAGAAACCTAGACATTTCACAATGGGCTGTTTACTTATATTCTGAACTCTAGATTTTTAAAGAGTACAAAATGTATATTATATAACACGAAATCTATTTTAAGAAACCTAGACATTTCACAATGGGCTGTTTACTTATATTCTGAACTCTAGATTGTTAAAGAGTACAAAATGTATATTATATAACACGAAATCTATTTTAAGAAACCTAGACATTTCACAATGGGCTGTTTACTTCTAGGTAAACTGTGTACTATTCTGAACTCTAGATTTTAGGAGTATATATAACTCAAAGCCATATAAGGAAAAAAAAATTTTTAATATTTTCAAATGTTTTGGTAAAAACATTATATATTTCATATATTTAGAAATAGTGAAAAAATATAAATATTTTGGTGTCATTATTTGTATGAAAAGTTTGAAGATAACAAAAAAGTTAATCAGACACAGCAAATCAAAGAAGTACGGACAATACAAAGGCCTTAAAGGGATATTAAAACTCATTTTGGTAATTTTTTGTATCTCATGAAAACTTGCAATTGGTTCAATAAATGATATTTATGAAACATTAACCCGGTTTTTATCAATGAAACTTTGTAAAAGTGACATAATTCGTTGATAATTCTGTCATATCTTGCGGTTTTCCCATTAATTGAATTTTTGCTTCTTGGACAAAAATTCATTTCGACCTTTTTAAGTGATATTTATTTTAACGATATTAGGGATTAAATGGGCATGCAAAGTATTTTTGGATTGTTTTTTCAATTAAATTGAAAAGAAACAACCTTCGTCACGAGTTGAAAAAATATATGTTAAAACGAGCTTTAATATCCCTTTAAGAAAAAGGGATAAAAGGACAAACAATGATGCAGAGAACTCAAGATTGAGCAACACTAGAAATCGAGGGCGAACAGTGCCGGATTTAGGACAAATGAGACCCTGTCCTAGTTAAGTTATGAGGCCCCTTACTTGGGCCCTGAGGGAGGAAGACCCGGAAGCCCTACACATGCAGTCAGAACGCCTTCATATTTAAAATTGCACCACATAAGCAAAAATTCATCGCAATTTTTTTTGGCAGGAAGATGCCCCCCCCCCCCCCCCTCCCTGACCAACGAGGCCCTGTTCTTAAGCACACCTAAGCACAATGATAAATCCGGCACCGGGGGTGAACTCCAGTGCGCCCGCTCCAATAGTGACATCCGTCTTGTTACTCTTGTAGATTTGAAATAACTTTATATTATTTGGAAACCCGCTCAGGCGAGGTGTACTTTATATAACATTATCTGATAAAGTTTATCAGTGACTAGTGGCGGGTCAGTGGATTTTCTCCATGTACTCCGCCACGATATATTGACTCTGTATTACCTGGATGGGAAATAAGTTCACACGATGTGATGTTAATAAATGGGATGATAATTTTCATGAAGAAAGTTTATATATTCATAATCATGTCAGCATTAAAAAAATAGGTACAAAAAAGTAATGGTGTTAGCAGTGTTCTGGCTAGGATTTCAAAAGGGCAGAGTGCTACTTCTGAAAAGGGCACTTTTATGCGTAAACGTTGGCTGAAAAAGGGCACTTTAATGCGCAAAGATTGACTTGAAATAGAAGTCAATAAGTAATGTTTTTTATTATTTAATTATGTATTTTCTACCTCTACTTCTTACAATTACATATTTCCACAACTGTAATTTATGGCCCCATCCCATAGTGTTGTGCTTTGTTTGACGGTATAACTCAATAAGAAAACAATTGTTGAAATTGAAAATGGTCATTTATTATTAAATGACATAATTAAAAATGCACTAAACTACAAAACTACACATAATTAAAATTGCAGTAAACTACACAAAAAATAACTACACATAATAACCAGATATTATATGAATCATATAAAAAACAATTTTCAAGACAAAGTTCTAGATATTTACTAGAAACTAAAAAACCGTCAAAATGGGGGTAAAACCGCCGCCATTTTCAAGACAAAGTTCTAGATATTTACTAGAAACTAAAAAACCGTCAAAGATGGGGGTAAAACCGCCAAGACAAAGTTCTAGATATTTACTAGAAACTAAAAAACATATTAATACAATATAAAAATCTATATCATATATCATATATCAAAGCTGAGGAAACCCTGCATTAAAAACTAGAGATAAAAACCTATGAGGAGAAAAAATCTAGAAAAGCATTAGTTTCCATAAATCAATTACACATATACCCATAATCAAACAACCCACTACTTTAGGTACAACTCAGTAACCAATTAAATGACATAATTAAACATGCACTAAACTACAAAACTACACATAATTAAAATTGCAGTATACTACACAAAAATAACTACACATAATAACCAGATATTATATGAATCATATAAAAAACATTTTCAAGACAAAGTTCTAGATATTTACTAGAAACTAAAAAACCGTCAAAGATGGGGGTAAAACCGCCAACATCAAAGATACATTTTCACAAAAGAGGGAGGGTGGGAGGGTGTTTGTAAAATGAAGTTTCAAAACATGAAATTGATGATGATGTGAACTGTGTAATGATGGCTAGCGAGAATGACCAGTTGTTTCTAGGGCATGCGCAAATAGTTAAACCATTAATGAACTCTGAAAAATTTTACTTTTCAAAGGGAAGTAATTTAGATAATTTTAATGGCATGTGCCATAAAAATATTTATAAGATATAAAATGCCTTTATGGCCCCATCCCATAGTGTTGTGCTTTGTTTGACGGTATAACTCAATAAGAAAACAATTGTTGAAATTGAAAATGGTCATTTATTATTAAATGACATAATTAAAAATGCACTAAACTACAAAACTACACATAATTAAAATTGCAGTAAACTACACAAAAAATAACTACACATAATAACCAGATATTATATGAATCATATAAAAAACATTTTCAAGACAAAGTTCTAGATATTTACTAGAAACTAAAAAACCGTCAAAGATGGGGGTAAAACCGCCACATTATTGTGCCTTGAGCAATATGTAATTTTGCTCAATAGACATATTGTGAAAGAAACAATATACCCCATCCACAACACTTTCATTAAACTGAAAATGTGCATTGCATACAAGATTTATTTTAACATAAACTATTTAACACAGGAGAATGTTTGTAATCAATAAACCGCATAATGACAAAATTACTATATTTTTAAACACTGAGGCCCTTGTCCCCAAGTGTTTACTTAAGACTCAACCGAGGTATTTAACTTACATCATTCATCAGTACTGAGGCCCTTGTCGCCAGTACTGTACTATACACAAGCCATAATAAAAAAATATGTACATAGGAAATTTTTTTTATTGCACAATAAAATCAATAAAAGACATTAAGCAATAATAATCATATACCCACTGGCTGGCCCAAGAAAAACTAGAACACTGAGGCCCTTGTCCCCAAGGTTTTTACTGAAGACTCAATAAAGGTATTCGAATATATTTCTTAAATGCTTCGCTATTCCAACGACCCATTTGTTGAATTTGTTCTTCGGAAAACCCCTTAGCCCAAGCAGTCGTAGCTGCTCCAATTCGAAAACTATGGGATTTGTAGTTTTTAACATTTAAACCTGCAAATTTTAAGGATAGCTGCAATTGGCTATTGAAAAATGATCTTGTAATGGGGGCATTGTCCATGAAGGAGAAAAGGGGCTGGACATTGGAAGATTCCTTTCCCCTTAGTTGTAAATAAGACCATAGGGAATGAACCGGACAAACTGCCTTATTACTGTTGTTACTAGAAAGAAACAGCACAGGTATATGTTTACCTGTACTATGCTTAAATTTAGACATTTGAATTTCAAGGCCCTCACTATCACCTTGCTGAAATTTGATATCATTTACACTAAGACAATTACCTAGTGGTGAGGGTAATCCAGTTATTTCTCCAATTCTTAAAAATGCATGAAATGCAAGCAAATACATTGCATGCAACATTAATTGTAAAAACCTTGAAGAACAGGTTTTGGGTAGAGATTGACATAAACCTTTTAATATTGATGGCGTAATGGGCAGTCTGCTGTCTTTTGCAGCCTTTTCTTTATGATAGCCTCGAAGAGCTTTACTGATAATAAAGTGACCAGTTAAGTCTTCGTAACCACCTAATTGTAACAAGAAGCTTATAGCTGACATATAAGTTAAAACAGTAGATGAAGCTATTTTTTTTTTGAAAACAGTAAGCAATAAATAAAGTAAGATGTTCCAAAGAAGCTGGAAAGACAATTTCTAGTGGGAAGTACAAAAGCATAAATTCCTTATTAAAGGCAAATACTCGTCTATAAGACTCTTTAGACGATTTTGCTAAGGACCCATGAATCAGATTTGTAGCTACATTTTGTATTTGTTTCAAAGTTGCGGAATGTCCACAGAGTTCACTATTGGAAGTGGATTCATCAATGGAAATTCTTCTCTGAACTTCTGAATCTGCAAACGAGAAAGATGATCTGCTGCAGTGTTTTTTATACCGAGTATATGGACAGCTTTAAATAAAATATTAAATTGTAATGTGAGAACAACAAATTTCCTTACTAATTTCATAATTGTAGGATCCTTAGAGGACTGCTTATTGATGATATGGACAACCCCTGAATTATCTGTGAAAAATGTGACACATTTGTTACTCAAGGCATTACCCCATAATTGTATTGCTACTACAATAGGAAAAAATTCCCGAATAGTAATATGGTACTTCAACCAGTCAGTAGGCCATTTGATTGCGAACCAATGTTTTCGAAATAGACCCCCAAATCCAATATTGCTTGCATCTGTGTACAAGTTTAATTGTTCAGATGTTCCCCATCTATCTGATAAGAAGAGACATTTTCCATTAAAACTTTCCACAAAGATCAGCCAAGCCTGTATATCTGACCTAGTCTCCTTATTAAGGCGGCGATGATGGTGAGGTTTTGATAAGCCAATGGTAAGGTCTATAAGTCGCCTTAAAATTGCACGACCTGGAGGGACCACTGAACATGCAAAGTTTAATAGGCCTATTAATGACTGTAGTTCTCTCAATGTGGATTTTTTTTTGAACTTAAAATGATTGAATTGATCCTTCAATTTGCCTAGTTTGTCAAGAGGTAAACGGATTTCCATCAACTCAGAGTCAAGGTCGAGACCCAAAAATGTCAAAGTTGTAGTTGGAAAAACAGTTTTGTCTGCTTTAATAGGCAAACCTATCTGTTTTGACATTGTCAAAAACATTTCTAACGTTTGCAGACAAAGTGGGGAATTAGCTGGCCCTACAAAAAGAAAATCATCTAAAAAATGAACACAGCCCGAGCCTCCTAGCTTATGATCAATAATCCAGTGAACTGCTGTACTAAAAGTTTCAAAAAGTTTACAAGAAAAGCTTAACCCCATAGGTAATGTTTTATCAAAATAATACTGATCCCATAGTGGGAATCCTAAAAGCATTTTTTATTGGGGACATTGTCGTTCTTTGGTCTGTTGTTAAACTTTGGTTGACTCTTTCCTTTATATGGTTGTCTGCACAGTCTCTTAAAATGACCCCCGCCACACTTTTCGCATACATGTGGGTATTTGCAGTTTTGCCCGCGCTCACATCTGCCATCGTTGTTGTTAAAGCTGTAACAATATTTCTTGGAGATCCACAAAGAGCTCCTTTGTGGAGCTCCACTGACTGGAAAGGGCAATGATTTTAAATTTTTACTGAGATTGTCAAACTTAATTTTTTGGACCTAAGGACATAGTACAGTTCATTATTGACTTGGTCCCAAGGTAAACTTTCATAATCATGTTCGCGCCATTCTCTATAAGTACGATCATATATATAAGCAGCCACATCACATGATCTGCGGGCTAGATTCTGAATTATATCCGCATATTTCATAAGGGATCCTGTTTCCTTAGGATATTTTTCAGAATAAATACTGACAAAAATATGAAATGCAGACAGCCAGTGGGAAATCTTTTCAAACCTATAAGTGGGTGGTTGTTGTTTTTCCCAAGCCATACCCCCTTCACTTGTTTCAGTAGGCTGAAATTTCACTTTAGACTGCTTCTTATTTAATAGACAGCCTAAATCAATGTATTCTCGAGCCCAAATTTTTGTTTTTATTTTGGGGTCAATGCCCAAAGCAAGTGGTTTTGAAATACTGGCACGAATAATTTACTGAGTTGTCAGCTTTACGTAAATCAGTCTCCAATGTAATCGGCTGTAAAATTGAATTTCCGATATTTGTTCTTGTAATATCATGAATATTGTCAATACCAGAATTCAAAAAGTGATGTAGTGTTTCAGCATTTGCAGCATTATTGTTGCCTCTCTGACCAGTAGGCCTGTTTAACATGATAAGTTGTAGTTTCGTTCTGAAGAGGTGACTGTGAAGGCTGCAGAGGTGTGCTGTTAGTATCCGGTTCAGCATGTACAGCTGTATCATTTACACACTGTGTAGTTGGAAATGTTAGGCCATGTACCTTTAACGCGGAAATAACAGAATTTGCTATATCTGGTATAGCAGCTTGTATGCCTGCTTGAATTTTTTCAGTAATGTCAGAACCCTCAGACTGGGCAGTGCTACATGCATTTGATTGAGCTGGTATATGTACCTCCTGATTATCTTCTATGTGGAGGGCTCGAGACCTTTTTGAGGAAATTCTTCTGGATTTACGTGGTGGTTCTGCCATCTCCTAAGACATTAAAACATTGGTTTATTGTACCCATGTACATAATAATCTGTTGTACAAATGTATGCAAATGTTTAAATGTAAAGTGTGCTTATGTCATGGAATTGTGTACAAGTGTACCCAGTGATATTCATATGTATATAATGTAATGTTGTATCAATGTATACAGTTTTATCAGTCCCACTGTACAAAATGAACTGCTGTATGTAAATGTTTTAATGTATATTATATTTATGTCATGGAATTGTGTACAAGCGCTCTAAGTTAGACCAATATTATTGATACAATTATAAATGTATACTGTAATATCATTCATTGCAGTTGTTGTCATGATTGTATTGTAACTGTCGGTATTCCTTTCATTTGGATTGCATACCAATAAATAATCGAATGGAATTACAAAGTTTGATTTGCATGGATATACTGGTAATGTTTTATTGTACCAATGTACAGTTTTATCCCAGTATATTTAATGTATCATTAAATTTGTGTACCAGTGTATAAAAATACATGTACAAAATGTACATACCACTGTATAAGCAATGTATCATCAGATTGTTTTGCAATGTGTACCAGTGTACAATCATTTCATATTGCAATTGTGTACCAGTATATGATCATTTATTTCTTCATTTGCCATTGTGTACTAGTGTACCCAACAACGTACCAGTGTACGAAATGCAAATGTGTACTGCTGTATGTAAATGTTTTAATGTATATTGTATTTATGTCATGGAATTGTGTACAAGCGCTCTAAGTTAGACCAATATTATTGATACAATTATAAATGTATACTGTAATATCATTCATTGCAGTTGTTGTCATGATTGTATTGTAACTGTCGGTATTCCTTTCATTTGGATTGCATACCAATAAATAATCGAATGGAATTACAAAGTTTGATTTGCATGGATATACTGGTAATGTTTTATTGTACCAATGTACAGTTTTATCCCAGTATATTTAATGTATCATTAAATTTGTGTACCAGTGTACAAAAATACATGTACAAAATGTACATACCACTGTATAAGCAATGTATCATCAGATTGTTTTGCAATGTGTACCAGTGTACAATCATTTCATATTGCAATTGTGTACCAGTATATGATCATTTATTTCTTCATTTGCCATTGTGTACTAGTGTACCCAACAACGTACCAGTGTACGAAATGCAAATGTGTACAAGTGTACAGTTTTGTAAACACAAAGACAAGTGTACCAGTGTACACTAAGTACATGCTTTAAAAAGCAGTGGAGTATGCACTAATGTACAACTCATGTAATTATGTATTTAATTAAGTAGTCTAAAATTTCAATGAGGAAATAACCTTACATCAAAGTCTGTAAGACTGTTTAAACTAACAAGGTGGAGTTAATGTGGTGTCTGCACCCTGTCAGACTTGTTTTAATCCTGAAATATAATACTGAAACTGAAAATATGTGTTAAATTGAAAATAATAATAACAAAAATATGCACTAGTAAAACAGACAATAAATACCACCTATTCATTGTACCTATGCATTTTCAAAAAGCATAACAGGAAAAGGGGGACCCCAAAACTGCTTGCAAATTTACAATAGTAAAATTATTATTCACATATAGCAATAACAAATTACTTTATCAGATGATAACAGTAAACTAATTATGTCAAACAAAACGGATGGCATTTATTATAGCTCCTCTAACATTCCTGTAATAGCGGAGGTTGCCTTCTGCGTTGAAGTGGACACCATCCAAGTATACGTTGGATATACAGTTTTTCATATTCCGGAGATTCCATTATATAATTGTAGAATGGGATTTCAATTCTCGTTTTAAATGCTGATTAAACTGACACACAATAAAGTTGTATTTGTCTACTGGTACATTGTATGTAGATCTACGACCTGTTAGCTGTAAGACAGTAATAGTCTGAATATTGTATCTGCCTTTCCATGATGATAGTATGGACAAAAGCCGGAACACCATTTCCTCAGTAAAACCCTCACAGCTGTTTTGATCTAAATCGTTTCCACCAGCATGAAAAACTAAATGATGTGGACGGATATCCGAAATCACTCTCTCCCATCTGGTACAATGTTCCTTCTTATTCCCTCTACTGCCACTAATTCCGTAAAAACGTACCGAAGGGTCATTCCCAAATGAAAAGTTTCTTGTAGAGCAATTGGAATTCACATATGTCCTTAACCTATTTACGTGTGAACTGCCTATTATCAATACACGCGTCATGATGCTGATTGTAAACAAAGTCTAATAAATATTCATAAATCTCGTACAATCTAAGTAAGCCTTCTATAATTAGTGTCTCATGAATATTCATATATGGTAGTTTGACCTACTTGATATGGTAGTTTGACCTACTTGGACACCTGCGTCTCTGTGTGTATGTTTGTTTATCACAAGTGAAGATCATGATCAGTTGTGACATAATACTAATATTCGAACAAAACTAATGTCAAATATTTACCTCAAAATAAACGAATATCAAAATCCTGGTTGATTCTAAATCTAGTTTTGAATAACTGTAGTTTTGGCCAGTTTTATAGTTCTAAGTAACACAAGTTGAAGAGAATCTGTATGGATATACATGTTAGGTAACGGACTTCATATCGACGAGAATGTCAAATAAAACAGATTGTTATTGTCCAAGACAATAATTTTGTACATCCACAAAAGATAATTTAACACATCCTATGTGTAAACTTCTCGCTTTAAATATCGGTATAGAAATCCTTTTACGTGTTTGTAAAATGAAGTTTCAAAACATGAAATTGATGATGATGTGAACTGTGTAATGATGGCTAGCGAGAATGACCAGTTGTTTCTAGGGCATGCGCAAATAGTTAAACCATTAATGAACTCTGAAAAATTTTACTTTTCAAAGGGAAGTAATTTAGATAATTTTAATGGCATGTGCCATAAAAATATTTATAAGATATAAAATGCCTTTATGGCCCCATCCCATAGTGTTGTGCTTTGTTTGACGGTATAACTCAATAAGAAAACAATTGTTGAAATTGAAAATGGTCATTTATTATTAAATGACATAATTAAAAATGCACTAAACTACAAAACTACACATAATTAGAATTGCAGTAAACTACACAAAAAATAACTACACATAATAACCAGATATTCTATGAATCATATAAAAAACATTTTCAAGACAAAGTTCTAGATATTTACTAGAAACTAAAAAACCGTCAAAGATGGGGGTAAAACCGCCACATTATTGTGCCTTGAGCAATATGTAATTTTGCTCAATAGACATATTGTGAAAGAAACAATATACCCCATCCACAACACTTTCATTAAACTGAAAATGTGCATTGCATACAAGATTTATTTCAACATAAACTATTTAACACAGGAGAATGTTTGTAATCAATAAACCGCATAATGACAAAATTACTATATTTTTAAACACTGAGGCCCTTGTCCCCAAGTGTTTACTTAAGACTCAACCGAGGTATTTAACTTACATCATTCATCAGTACTGAGGCCCTTGTCGCCAGTACTGTACTATACACAAGCCATAATAAAAAAATATGTACATAGGAATTTTTTTTTATTGCACAATAAAATCAATAAAAGACATTAAGCAATAATAATCATATACCCACTGGCTGGCCCAAGAAAAACTAGAACACTGAGGCCCTTGTCCCCAAGGTTTTTACTGAAGACTCAATAAAGGTATTCGAATATATTTCTTAAATGCTTCGCTATTCCAACGACCCATTTGTTGAATTTGTTCTTCGGAAAACCCCTTAGCCCAAGCAGTCGTAGCTGCTCCAATTCGAAAACTATGGGATTTGTAGTTTTTAACATCTAAACCTGCAAATTTTAAGGATAGCTGCAATTGGCTATTGAAAAATGATCTTGTAATGGGGGCATTGTCCATGAAGGAGAAAAGGGGCTGGACATTGGAAGATTCCTTTCCCCTTAGTTGTAAATAAGACCATAGGGAATGAACCGGACAAACTGCCTTATTACTGTTGTTACTAGAAAGAAACAGCACAGGTATATGTTTACCTGTACTATGCTTAAATTTAGACATTTGAATTTCAAGGCCCTCACTATCACCTTGCTGAAATTTGATATCATTTACACTAAGACAATTACCTAGTGGTGGGGGTAATCCAGTTATTTCTCCAATTCTTAAAAATGCATGAAATGCAAGCAAATACATTGCATGCAACATTAATTGTAAAAACCTTGAAGAACAGGTTTTGGGTAGAGATTGACATAAACCTTTTAATATTGATGGCGTAATGGGCAGTCTGCTGTCTTTTGCAGCCTTTTCTTTATGATAGCCTCGAAGAGCTTTACTGATAATAAAGTGACCAGTTAAGTCTTCGTAACCACCTAATTGTAACAAGAAGCTTATAGCTGACATATAAGTTAAAACAGTAGATGAAGCTATTTTTTTTTTTGAAAACAGTAAGCAATAAATAAAGTAAGATGTTCCAAAGAAGCTGGAAAGACAATTTCTAGTGGGAAGTACAAAAGCATAAATTCCTTATTAAAGGCAAATACTCGTCTATAAGACTCTTTAGACGATTTTGCTAAGGACCCATGAATCAGATTTGTAGCTACATTTTGTATTTGTTTCAAAGTTGCGGAATGTCCACAGAGTTCACTATTGGAAGTGGATTCATCAATGGAAATTCTCCTCTGAACTTCTGAATCTGCAAACGAGAAAGATGATCTGCTGCAGTGTTTTTTATACCGAGTATATGGACAGCTTTAAATAAAATATTAAATTGTAATGTGAGAACAACAAATTTCCTTACTAATTTCATAATTGTAGGATCCTTAGAGGACTGCTTATTGATGATATGGACAACCCCTGAATTATCTGTGAAAAATGTGACACATTTGTTACTCAAGGCATTACCCCATAATTGTATTGCTACTACAATAGGAAAAAATTCCCGAATAGTAATATGGTACTTCAACCAGTCAGTAGGCCATTTGATTGCGAACCAATGTTTTCGAAACAGACCCCCAAATCCAATATTGCTTGCATCTGTGTACAAGTTTAATTGTTCAGATGTTCCCCATCTATCTGATAAGAAGAGACATTTTCCATTAAAACTTTCCACAAAGATCAGCCAAGCCTGTATATCTGACCTAGTCTCCTTATTAAGGCGGCGATGATGGTGAGGTTTTGATAAGCCAATGGTAAGGTCTATAAGTCGCCTTAAAATTGCACGACCTGGAGGGACCACTGAACATGCAAAGTTTAATAGGCCTATTAATGACTGTAGTTCTCTCAATGTGGATTTTTTTTTTAACTTAAAATGATTGAATTGATCCTTCAATTTGCCTAGTTTGTCAAGAGGTAAACGGATTTCCATCAACTCAGAGTCAAGGTCGAGACCCAAAAATGTCAAAGTTGTAGTTGGAAAAACAGTTTTGTCTGCTTTAATAGGCAAACCTATCTGTTTTGACATTGTCAAAAACATTTCTAACGTTTGCAGACAAAGTGGGGAATTAGCTGGCCCTACAAAAAGAAAATCATCTAAAAAATGAACACAGCCCGAGCCTCCTAGCTTATGATCAATAATCCAGTGAACTGCTGTACTAAAAGTTTCAAAAAGTTTACAAGAAAAGCTTAACCCCATAGGTAATGTTTTATCAAAATAATACTGATCCCATAGTGGGAATCCTAAAAGCATTTTTTATTGGGGACATTGTCGTTCTTTGGTCTGTTGTTAAACTTTGGTTGACTCTTTCCTTTATATGGTTGTCTGCACAGTCTCTTAAAATGACCCCCGCCACACTTTTCGCATACATGTGGGTATTTGCAGTTTTGCCCGCGCTCACATCTGCCATCGTTGTTGTTAAAGCTGTAACAATATTTCTTGGAGATCCACAAAGAGCTCCTTTGTGGAGCTCCACTGACTGGAAAGGGCAATGATTTTAAATTTTTACTGAGATTGTCAAACTTAATTTTTTGGACCTAAGGACATAGTACAGTTCATTATTGACTTGGTCCCAAGGTAAACTTTCATAATCATGTTCGCGCCATTCTCTATAAGTACGATCATATATATAAGCAGCCACATCACATGATCTGCGGGCTAGATTCTGAATTATATCCGCATATTTCATAAGGGATCCTGTTTCCTTAGGATATTTTTCAGAATAAATACTGACAAAAATATGAAATGCAGACAGCCAGTGGGAAATCTTTTCAAACCTATAAGTGGGTGGTTGTTGTTTTTCCCAAGCCATACCCCCTTCACTTGTTTCAGTAGGCTGAAATTTCACTTTAGACTGCTTCTTATTTAATAGACAGCCTAAATCAATGTATTCTCGAGCCCAAATTTTTGTTTTTATTTTGGGGTCAATGCCCAAAGCAAGTGGTTTTGAAATACTGGCACGAATAATTTACTGAGTTGTCAGCTTTACGTAAATCAGTCTCCAATGTAATCGGCTGTAAAATTGAATTTCCGATATTTGTTCTTGTAATATCATGAATATTGTCAATACCAGAATTCAAAAAGTGATGTAGTGTTTCAGCATTTGCAGCATTATTGTTGCCTCTCTGACCAGTAGGCCTGTTTAACATGATAAGTTGTAGTTTCGTTCTGAAGAGGTGACTGTGAAGGCTGCAGAGGTGTGCTGTTAGTATCCGGTTCAGCATGTACAGCTGTATCATTTACACACTGTGTAGTTGGAAATGTTAGGCCATGTACCTTTAACGCGGAAATAACAGAATTTGCTATATCTGGTATAGCAGCTTGTATGCCTGCTTGAATTTTTTCAGTAATGTCAGAACCCTCAGACTGGGCAGTGCTACATGCATTTGATTGAGCTGGTATATGTACCTCCTGATTATCTTCTATGTGGAGGGCTCGAGACCTTTTTGAGGAAATTCTTCTGGATTTACGTGGTGGTTCTGCCATCTCCTAAGACATTAAAACATTGGTTTATTGTACCCATGTACATAATAATCTGTTGTACAAATGTATGCAAATGTTTAAATGTAAAGTGTGCTTATGTCATGGAATTGTGTACAAGTGTACCCAGTGATATTCATATGTATATAATGTAATGTTGTATCAATGTATACAGTTTTATCAGTCCCACTGTACAAAATGAACTGCTGTATGTAAATGTTTTAATGTATATTATATTTATGTCATGGAATTGTGTACAAGCGCTCTAAGTTAGACCAATATTATTGATACAATTATAAATGTATACTGTAATATCATTCATTGCAGTTGTTGTCATGATTGTATTGTAACTGTCGGTATTCCTTTCATTTGGATTGCATACCAATAAATAATCGAATGGAATTACAAAGTTTGATTTGCATGGATATACTGGTAATGTTTTATTGTACCAATGTACAGTTTTATCCCAGTATATTTAATGTATCATTAAATTTGTGTACCAGTGTATAAAAATACATGTACAAAATGTACATACCACTGTATAAGCAATGTATCATCAGATTGTTTTGCAATGTGTACCAGTGTACAATCATTTCATATTGCAATTGTGTACCAGTATATGATCATTTATTTCTTCATTTGCCATTGTGTACTAGTGTACCCAACAACGTACCAGTGTACGAAATGCAAATGTGTACTGCTGTATGTAAATGTTTTAATGTATATTGTATTTATGTCATGGAATTGTGTACAAGCGCTCTAAGTTAGACCAATATTATTGATACAATTATAAATGTATACTGTAATATCATTCATTGCAGTTGTTGTCATGATTGTATTGTAACTGTCGGTATTCCTTTCATTTGGATTGCATACCAATAAATAATCGAATGGAATTACAAAGTTTGATTTGCATGGATATACTGGTAATGTTTTATTGTACCAATGTACAGTTTTATCCCAGTATATTTAATGTATCATTAAATTTGTGTACCAGTGTACAAAAATACATGTACAAAATGTACATACCACTGTATAAGCAATGTATCATCAGATTGTTTTGCAATGTGTACCAGTGTACAATCATTTCATATTGCAATTGTGTACCAGTATATGATCATTTATTTCTTCATTTGCCATTGTGTACTAGTGTACCCAACAACGTACCAGTGTACGAAATGCAAATGTGTACAAGTGTACAGTTTTGTAAACACAAAGACAAGTGTACCAGTGTACACTAAGTACATGCTTTAAAAAGCAGTGGAGTATGCACTAATGTACAACTCATGTAATTATGTATTTAATTAAGTAGTCTAAAATTTCAATGAGGAAATAACCTTACATCAAAGTCTGTAAGACTGTTTAAACTAACAAGGTGGAGTTAATGTGGTGTCTGCACCCTGTCAGACTTGTTTTAATCCTGAAATATAATACTGAAACTGAAAATATGTGTTAAATTGAAAATAATAATAACAAAAATATGCACTAGTAAAACAGACAATAAATACCACCTATTCATTGTACCTATGCATTTTCAAAAAGCATAACAGGAAAAGGGGGACCCCAAAACTGCTTGCAAATTTACAATAGTAAAATTATTATTCACATATAGCAATAACAAATTACTTTATCAGATGATAACAGTAAACTAATTATGTCAAACAAAACGGATGGCATTTATTATAGCTCCTCTAACATTCCTGTAATAGCGGAGGTTGCCTTCTGCGTTGAAGTGGACACCATCCAAGTATACGTTGGATATACAGTTTTTCATATTCCGGAGATTCCATTATATAATTGTAGAATGGGATTTCAATTCTCGTTTTAAATGCTGATTAAACTGACACACAATAAAGTTGTATTTGTCTACTGGTACATTGTATGTAGATCTACGACCTGTTAGCTGTAAGACAGTAATAGTCTGAATATTGTATCTGCCTTTCCATGATGATAGTATGGACAAAAGCCGGAACACCATTTCCTCAGTAAAACCCTCACAGCTGTTTTGATCTAAATCGTTTCCACCAGCATGAAAAACTAAATGATGTGGACGGATATCCGAAATCACTCTCTCCCATCTGGTACAATGTTCCTTCTTATTCCCTCTACTGCCACTAATTCCGTAAAAACGTACCGAAGGGTCATTCCCAAATGAAAAGTTTCTTGTAGAGCAATTGGAATTCACATATGTCCTTAACCTATTTACGTGTGAACTGCCTATTATCAATACACGCGTCATGATGCTGATTGTAAACAAAGTCTAATAAATATTCATAAATCTCGTACAATCTAAGTAAGCCTTCTATAATTAGTGTCTCATGAATATTCATATATGGTAGTTTGACCTACTTGATATGGTAGTTTGACCTACTTGGACACCTGCGTCTCTGTGTGTATGTTTGTTTATCACAAGTGAAGATCATGATCAGTTGTGACATAATACTAATATTCGAACAAAACTAATGTCAAATATTTACCTCAAAATAAACGAATATCAAAATCCTGGTTGATTCTAAATCTAGTTTTGAATAACTGTAGTTTTGGCCAGTTTTATAGTTCTAAGTAACACAAGTTGAAGAGAATCTGTATGGATATACATGTTAGGTAACGGACTTCATATCGACGAGAATGTCAAATAAAACAGATTGTTATTGTCCAAGACAATAATTTTGTACATCCACAAAAGATAATTTAACACATCCTATGTGTAAACTTCTCGCTTTAAATATCGGTATAGAAATCCTTTTACGTGTTTGTAAAATGAAGTTTCAAAACATGAAATTGATGATGATGTGAACTGTGTAATGATGGCTAGCGAGAATGACCAGTTGTTTCTAGGGCATGCGCAAATAGTTAAACCATTAATGAACTCTGAAAAATTTTACTTTTCAAAGGGAAGTAATTTAGATAATTTTAATGGCATGTGCCATAAAAATATTTATAAGATATAAAATGCCTTTATGGCCCCATCCCATAGTGTTGTGCTTTGTTTGACGGTATAACTCAATAAGAAAACAATTGTTGAAATTGAAAATGGTCATTTATTATTAAATGACATAATTAAAAATGCACTAAACTACAAAACTACACATAATTAGAATTGCAGTAAACTACACAAAAAATAACTACACATAATAACCAGATATTCTATGAATCATATAAAAAACATTTTCAAGACAAAGTTCTAGATATTTACTAGAAACTAAAAAACCGTCAAAGATGGGGGTAAAACCGCCACATTATTGTGCCTTGAGCAATATGTAATTTTGCTCAATAGACATATTGTGAAAGAAACAATATACCCCATCCACAACACTTTCATTAAACTGAAAATGTGCATTGCATACAAGATTTATTTCAACATAAACTATTTAACACAGGAGAATGTTTGTAATCAATAAACCGCATAATGACAAAATTACTATATTTTTAAACACTGAGGCCCTTGTCCCCAAGTGTTTACTTAAGACTCAACCGAGGTATTTAACTTACATCATTCATCAGTACTGAGGCCCTTGTCGCCAGTACTGTACTATACACAAGCCATAATAAAAAAATATGTACATAGGAATTTTTTTTTATTGCACAATAAAATCAATAAAAGACATTAAGCAATAATAATCATATACCCACTGGCTGGCCCAAGAAAAACTAGAACACTGAGGCCCTTGTCCCCAAGGTTTTTACTGAAGACTCAATAAAGGTATTCGAATATATTTCTTAAATGCTTCGCTATTCCAACGACCCATTTGTTGAATTTGTTCTTCGGAAAACCCCTTAGCCCAAGCAGTCGTAGCTGCTCCAATTCGAAAACTATGGGATTTGTAGTTTTTAACATCTAAACCTGCAAATTTTAAGGATAGCTGCAATTGGCTATTGAAAAATGATCTTGTAATGGGGGCATTGTCCATGAAGGAGAAAAGGGGCTGGACATTGGAAGATTCCTTTCCCCTTAGTTGTAAATAAGACCATAGGGAATGAACCGGACAAACTGCCTTATTACTGTTGTTACTAGAAAGAAACAGCACAGGTATATGTTTACCTGTACTATGCTTAAATTTAGACATTTGAATTTCAAGGCCCTCACTATCACCTTGCTGAAATTTGATATCATTTACACTAAGACAATTACCTAGTGGTGGGGGTAATCCAGTTATTTCTCCAATTCTTAAAAATGCATGAAATGCAAGCAAATACATTGCATGCAACATTAATTGTAAAAACCTTGAAGAACAGGTTTTGGGTAGAGATTGACATAAACCTTTTAATATTGATGGCGTAATGGGCAGTCTGCTGTCTTTTGCAGCCTTTTCTTTATGATAGCCTCGAAGAGCTTTACTGATAATAAAGTGACCAGTTAAGTCTTCGTAACCACCTAATTGTAACAAGAAGCTTATAGCTGACATATAAGTTAAAACAGTAGATGAAGCTATTTTTTTTTTTGAAAACAGTAAGCAATAAATAAAGTAAGATGTTCCAAAGAAGCTGGAAAGACAATTTCTAGTGGGAAGTACAAAAGCATAAATTCCTTATTAAAGGCAAATACTCGTCTATAAGACTCTTTAGACGATTTTGCTAAGGACCCATGAATCAGATTTGTAGCTACATTTTGTATTTGTTTCAAAGTTGCGGAATGTCCACAGAGTTCACTATTGGAAGTGGATTCATCAATGGAAATTCTCCTCTGAACTTCTGAATCTGCAAACGAGAAAGATGATCTGCTGCAGTGTTTTTTATACCGAGTATATGGACAGCTTTAAATAAAATATTAAATTGTAATGTGAGAACAACAAATTTCCTTACTAATTTCATAATTGTAGGATCCTTAGAGGACTGCTTATTGATGATATGGACAACCCCTGAATTATCTGTGAAAAATGTGACACATTTGTTACTCAAGGCATTACCCCATAATTGTATTGCTACTACAATAGGAAAAAATTCCCGAATAGTAATATGGTACTTCAACCAGTCAGTAGGCCATTTGATTGCGAACCAATGTTTTCGAAACAGACCCCCAAATCCAATATTGCTTGCATCTGTGTACAAGTTTAATTGTTCAGATGTTCCCCATCTATCTGATAAGAAGAGACATTTTCCATTAAAACTTTCCACAAAGATCAGCCAAGCCTGTATATCTGACCTAGTCTCCTTATTAAGGCGGCGATGATGGTGAGGTTTTGATAAGCCAATGGTAAGGTCTATAAGTCGCCTTAAAATTGCACGACCTGGAGGGACCACTGAACATGCAAAGTTTAATAGGCCTATTAATGACTGTAGTTCTCTCAATGTGGATTTTTTTTTTAACTTAAAATGATTGAATTGATCCTTCAATTTGCCTAGTTTGTCAAGAGGTAAACGGATTTCCATCAACTCAGAGTCAAGGTCGAGACCCAAAAATGTCAAAGTTGTAGTTGGAAAAACAGTTTTGTCTGCTTTAATAGGCAAACCTATCTGTTTTGACATTGTCAAAAACATTTCTAACGTTTGCAGACAAAGTGGGGAATTAGCTGGCCCTACAAAAAGAAAATCATCTAAAAAATGAACACAGCCCGAGCCTCCTAGCTTATGATCAATAATCCAGTGAACTGCTGTACTAAAAGTTTCAAAAAGTTTACAAGAAAAGCTTAACCCCATAGGTAATGTTTTATCAAAATAATACTGATCCCATAGTGGGAATCCTAAAAGCATTTTTTATTGGGGACATTGTCGTTCTTTGGTCTGTTGTTAAACTTTGGTTGACTCTTTCCTTTATATGGTTGTCTGCACAGTCTCTTAAAATGACCCCCGCCACACTTTTCGCATACATGTGGGTATTTGCAGTTTTGCCCGCGCTCACATCTGCCATCGTTGTTGTTAAAGCTGTAACAATATTTCTTGGAGATCCACAAAGAGCTCCTTTGTGGAGCTCCACTGACTGGAAAGGGCAATGATTTTAAATTTTTACTGAGATTGTCAAACTTAATTTTTTGGACCTAAGGACATAGTACAGTTCATTATTGACTTGGTCCCAAGGTAAACTTTCATAATCATGTTCGCGCCATTCTCTATAAGTACGATCATATATATAAGCAGCCACATCACATGATCTGCGGGCTAGATTCTGAATTATATCCGCATATTTCATAAGGGATCCTGTTTCCTTAGGATATTTTTCAGAATAAATACTGACAAAAATATGAAATGCAGACAGCCAGTGGGAAATCTTTTCAAACCTATAAGTGGGTGGTTGTTGTTTTTCCCAAGCCATACCCCCTTCACTTGTTTCAGTAGGCTGAAATTTCACTTTAGACTGCTTCTTATTTAATAGACAGCCTAAATCAATGTATTCTCGAGCCCAAATTTTTGTTTTTATTTTGGGGTCAATGCCCAAAGCAAGTGGTTTTGAAATACTGGCACGAATAATTTACTGAGTTGTCAGCTTTACGTAAATCAGTCTCCAATGTAATCGGCTGTAAAATTGAATTTCCGATATTTGTTCTTGTAATATCATGAATATTGTCAATACCAGAATTCAAAAAGTGATGTAGTGTTTCAGCATTTGCAGCATTATTGTTGCCTCTCTGACCAGTAGGCCTGTTTAACATGATAAGTTGTAGTTTCGTTCTGAAGAGGTGACTGTGAAGGCTGCAGAGGTGTGCTGTTAGTATCCGGTTCAGCATGTACAGCTGTATCATTTACACACTGTGTAGTTGGAAATGTTAGGCCATGTACCTTTAACGCGGAAATAACAGAATTTGCTATATCTGGTATAGCAGCTTGTATGCCTGCTTGAATTTTTTCAGTAATGTCAGAACCCTCAGACTGGGCAGTGCTACATGCATTTGATTGAGCTGGTATATGTACCTCCTGATTATCTTCTATGTGGAGGGCTCGAGACCTTTTTGAGGAAATTCTTCTGGATTTACGTGGTGGTTCTGCCATCTCCTAAGACATTAAAACATTGGTTTATTGTACCCATGTACATAATAATCTGTTGTACAAATGTATGCAAATGTTTAAATGTAAAGTGTGCTTATGTCATGGAATTGTGTACAAGTGTACCCAGTGATATTCATATGTATATAATGTAATGTTGTATCAATGTATACAGTTTTATCAGTCCCACTGTACAAAATGAACTGCTGTATGTAAATGTTTTAATGTATATTATATTTATGTCATGGAATTGTGTACAAGCGCTCTAAGTTAGACCAATATTATTGATACAATTATAAATGTATACTGTAATATCATTCATTGCAGTTGTTGTCATGATTGTATTGTAACTGTCGGTATTCCTTTCATTTGGATTGCATACCAATAAATAATCGAATGGAATTACAAAGTTTGATTTGCATGGATATACTGGTAATGTTTTATTGTACCAATGTACAGTTTTATCCCAGTATATTTAATGTATCATTAAATTTGTGTACCAGTGTATAAAAATACATGTACAAAATGTACATACCACTGTATAAGCAATGTATCATCAGATTGTTTTGCAATGTGTACCAGTGTACACTCATTTCATATTGCAATTGTGTACCAGTATATGATCATTTATTTCTTCATTTGCCATTGTGTACTAGTGTACCCAACAACGTACCAGTGTACGAAATGCAAATGTGTACTGCTGTATGTAAATGTTTTAATGTATATTGTATTTATGTCATGGAATTGTGTACAAGCGCTCTAAGTTAGACCAATATTATTGATACAATTATAAATGTATACTGTAATATCATTCATTGCCCGTTGTTGTCATGATTGTATTGTAACTGTCGGTATTCCTTTCATTTGGATTGCATACCAATAAATAATCGAATGGAATTACAAAGTTTGATTTGCATGGATATACTGGTAATGTTTTATTGTACCAATGTACAGTTTTATCCCAGTATATTTAATGTATCATTAAATTTGTGTACCAGTGTACAAAAATACATGTACAAAATGTACATACCACTGTATAAGCAATGTATCATCAGATTGTTTTGCAATGTGTACCAGTGTACAATCATTTCATATTGCAATTGTGTACCAGTATATGATCATTTATTTCTTCATTTGCCATTGTGTACTAGTGTACCCAACAACGTACCAGTGTACGAAATGCAAATGTGTACAAGTGTACAGTTTTGTAAACACAAAGACAAGTGTACCAGTGTACACTAAGTACATGCTTTAAAAAGCAGTGGAGTATGCACTAATGTACAACTCATGTAATTATGTATTTAATTAAGTAGTCTAAAATTTCAATGAGGAAATAACCTTACATCAAAGTCTGTAAGACTGTTTAAACTAACAAGGTGGAGTTAATGTGGTGTCTGCACCCTGTCAGACTTGTTTTAATCCTGAAATATAATACTGAAACTGAAAATATGTGTTAAATTGAAAATAATAATAACAAAAATATGCACTAGTAAAACAGACAATAAATACCACCTATTCATTGTACCTATGCATTTTCAAAAAGCATAACAGGAAAAGGGGGACCCCAAAACTGCTTGCAAATTTACAATAGTAAAATTATTATTCACATATAGCAATAACAAATTACTTTATCAGATGATAACAGTAAACTAATTATGTCAAACAAAACGGATGGCATTTATTATAGCTCCTCTAACATTCCTGTAATAGCGGAGGTTGCCTTCTGCGTTGAAGTGGACACCATCCAAGTATACGTTGGATATACAGTTTTTCATATTCCGGAGATTCCATTATATAATTGTAGAATGGGATTTCAATTCTCGTTTTAAATGCTGATTAAACTGACACACAATAAAGTTGTATTTGTCTACTGGTACATTGTATGTAGATCTACGACCTGTTAGCTGTAAGACAGTAATAGTCTGAATATTGTATCTGCCTTTCCATGATGATAGTATGGACAAAAGCCGGAACACCATTTCCTCAGTAAAACCCTCACAGCTGTTTTGATCTAAATCGTTTCCACCAGCATGAAAAACTAAATGATGTGGACGGATATCCGAAATCACTCTCTCCCATCTGGTACAATGTTCCTTCTTATTCCCTCTACTGCCACTAATTCCGTAAAAACGTACCGAAGGGTCATTCCCAAATGAAAAGTTTCTTGTAGAGCAATTGGAATTCACATATGTCCTTAACCTATTTACGTGTGAACTGCCTATTATCAATACACGCGTCATGATGCTGATTGTAAACAAAGTCTAATAAATATTCATAAATCTCGTACAATCTAAGTAAGCCTTCTATAATTAGTGTCTCATGAATATTCATATATGGTAGTTTGACCTACTTGATATGGTAGTTTGACCTACTTGGACACCTGCGTCTCTGTGTGTATGTTTGTTTATCACAAGTGAAGATCATGATCAGTTGTGACATAATACTAATATTCGAACAAAACTAATGTCAAATATTTACCTCAAAATAAACGAATATCAAAATCCTGGTTGATTCTAAATCTAGTTTTGAATAACTGTAGTTTTGGCCAGTTTTATAGTTCTAAGTAACACAAGTTGAAGAGAATCTGTATGGATATACATGTTAGGTAACGGACTTCATATCGACGAGAATGTCAAATAAAACAGATTGTTATTGTCCAAGACAATAATTTTGTACATCCACAAAAGATAATTTAACACATCCTATGTGTAAACTTCTCGCTTTAAATATCGGTATGGAAATCCTTTTACGTGTTTGTAAAATGAAGTTTCAAAACATGAAATTGATGATGATGTGAACTGTGTAATGATGGCTAGCGAGAATGACCAGTTGTTTCTAGGGCATGCGCAAATAGTTAAACCATTAATGAACTCTGAAAAATTTTACTTTTCAAAGGGAAGTAATTTAGATAATTTTAATGGGATGTGCCATAAAAATATTTATAAGATATAAAATGCCTATAGTTATATTTCAAACTTTTTTTTTATATTAGTATAACTATAGGTAACTTTATTCAAAGACATTCATATTAATATAATCTCCATCCAAACACTGTGGAAATGCATACTGCAAAGTATTTTTGGATTGTTTTTACAATAATTAAATTGAAAAGAAACAACCTTCGTCACTGTTAGCATAGGTTGAATACTGTATAATAAAAACGAAGATATATAATTTACTGTGCACGTTTCTGGAATAACTTTAATCGTGTTCATAAAGATTCCTGATGTTGTACAAATATGATGTTGTCTTACGTTGAAGACATCGGGTTATACCATACAGCGTTCACTTGTTCTAGTTCATGGTATTTAATCCCACAAAATTATTATATAACACGGAATGTTTAAGCTACGGTTACTTAACGTTTGATATACACGTGATCATGGACAATACAAAATAGTCCCAAAATGAGAAGAAGAAGAAAGAGAAAATGACTTTTTGACAATTAAATACAGATATCCTACCAATTATTATAATTTTGGTCCCAATAACACATTTTCATATAGAGTTTTCCAAGTAATTATCATGGACTAATTGAAATGAATTCAAACGTCAAAAAAGTTTGAAGATGTCAAAGGGGTAATCAGAAGCCGTCAATCGAAGAAAGACAGACAATACAGTGGCCAAAAAGAAAAAGGACAAACAACGATCTATAAAACACTACACAGGAAACTAAATATCGAGCAACACGAATCCCACTAAAACCGGGGAGAACTCAGATGCTCCGGAAGGGTAAGCCGTTCCTGCTCTACTACTGTCACCTGTCGTGTCAGAAGACATATATGGTAATATAGAAGAGGTTGTGACTGAGTACACTTTATGACTATTATTGGAGTCATTTAGTTTAAGGAATATTGTCTGCCATTTTGAGTTGTTTTCTTCTGTATATTTCTCTTAATTTTTTGGGGCATTTTAAGCATTGAAAAGATGAATACCATTAAAAGTTTTACAACGTGTATTAGTTAAACATTATATGTAGTATCGTTACTGATTAGACATGTCCTACGTAGGTATTGACCAAGCTGAATAGGTAAGTGCCTGCGTATTGTAATTAAAATAGATACGTTTTGAACGTTTAGGCCTGCTGTAGGAATACAAGTATGTTTCGTTGGAATATGATTCTAATATTCGTTTTAAAACAATTGTATCTTATATTCATATCGTCAAATGTCGGAAAACTCTCTGAAAAGAAGTGCCAAAATAGAAATGGGTGCGGAAAGGGTATATTTATTTATATCTATTGGTCCAAGAATCATGCGAACGTCCTTTATCTCCAACCAAAGGTCATGTTGGTGCCCTGTGTTGATTCTTGTTTTATTATATCTTATCAAAACCTCTTTTCTGTACAATATCCTAGACGAATCTGTTAAGATTCTCGAACACCCTACCGATATATAGTGGGGTTTTGTTTCATGCAAGGGTTGAAGATACCACAGGGGTAATCAGGAGCCGTTAGTCGAAGGACAGACAATGCAATGGGCAAAGGTAACAGGGCAAAAGAATAACAGCGATCCGCAAAACAAGATTGAGCAACACGAACCTAACTAAAACCGATTGAGAACCGTAATAAGTCACGAATGAGGAAAGGACTGGATTGTCGTATACACTTCCCGGAAGTTATCCTCACGAATTTCTTTGCAGAACCAACTGTTCTGCTTGTACCGATTACCAGCCGTGATAAGACAACATCAAAATAATTGAATCATATACTGGAAAGTTAGTTGTCATGTATTTGTGTGTTAGCGGTATCGATTTTGCCTCTTTCTACGATTTTGATATTTGATTTTGGAAATGTTCCGACAGTGTGGTATTTTGGAATGTTCAGACACTGTGGTATTTTGGAAATGTTCCGACAAGTGTGGTACTTTTTCCCCATTTTATCCTAAATAATGCAATCAATGTTGAAAGACATAAAGTTGATATACCAATCATAAGTGAGTCATTGTTCAGCATCGCCCAGTTTTGAAAATATATTGACTTATCACCGGGTTTGTAACTAGATTAACACGACGGGTGCCACTAGTGTAGCAGGAACTGCTTACCCTTCCGGAGCACCTGAGTTCACCCCCGATTTTTAGTGGGGTTCGTGTTACTCGATCTGTAGTTTTATATGTATGTTTTGTAGATCGTTGTTTGTCCTTTTGTCCTTTATCGCTTGGTCATTGTGTTGTCTGTTCTTCTTCGATATACGGATTCTGATTACCCCTTTGGTATCTTCAAACTATTCTTAAAGAGACGAGCCATTTCAAATTGAGATAAAATAAGTCCGAAATGTGATTTCATGTTTTGACAATTCGTTCTACATTTGTTATATAACAGGTCAAAGACAGTGATCAATGTAAATCTTTATTTTCAGTTGGATCAGACAATTCCCTACATCCAGCCCAATATTTGTTAATTCCATCAATAACGTCAACAATAGAAAAGAAAGTTTGAAGATATCAAAGGGATAATCAGATGCCGTAGATCATTGAAGTATAGGTAATACAATAACCAATAGAAAAAGAACAAAACGATATAGAAAACATTACACAGAAAACTTGACATTGAACAACACGAATCGGACTAAAAATCGGGGGTGAACTTAAGGCAAGGTGTTCATAAGTGGCACCCGGCGTGTTGCTGTTGAATAACACGAACATCATCTGATATAGAAATCGCGTTGGACACCAGTATAGGTAAATAAATACAAATAACATAAATAAAAGAAGAACCCTCTACGTCACAAATGGAAATGAATAGGCGAACCCCACCAAACCCAAGACAATGAACTCGGGTGCTCCAAATAGGTAAGGAGTTCCTGCTTCCACTAATGGTACACACCGTCTTACTATTCTTCCTATTAAAGAAATCCTGATCCTAACAGGTATATCTTATCAAATGAGAGATATATACTCTATGTGTCGGTGCAGGTGGAATATTGCTGCATATAAATGAAAGTTCACAATAGGAAAATTGAAATCATCTATTTGGCTCTCAAACATCCCTCAATGTTATTTCTATGTGCAGGTCAAATTATGAAGGAGATGTAATTGAGTCCGTGGCATCCTTTATTGGAAGTTCTATGGGATAGGTGTGATCAACTTAGTCACCACACTTTGAATTAGTTAGTGAAAGAACTCATCTATATAGCAGGACGGGAAATTAAATGACCAAGCTTGCTTCTTTTCCTTTTTTCTGGAGAAGCACGTCCATGAAATCGGCTACGTAAGAATAAAGGAACAGAACGCAGAGTCTGCTTCAAAACAATAAAGTAGCAAGTCAGAGGGAAGAGAATCACTGTTGATACGCATAGAATTGACAAACACGTCCATGGAACATGATGCATATATTCAAGCACGTTAATGTTAGTTTCAGAAAACTTTTTGTTAATGTAAATCAAATATACAAAGTAGACTCTGAAGATCCATATAGTGTAATTGTTTTGTTGAATTTAACTCGAAATCATGTTCCTGGTATCACAATTAAACCCCGCCGCATTTTTGTGCTATGCCTGTCCCCCTTCCCCCTAGATAAATATTTCTTTAATTCTAAATGCTGAGAACTAGGTGTCTATGTTGTCGTCTGCTGTCTGCGTGTTCTGTTATAATGATTACTACTTTCCAAAAGCATACTGAAAATAGAAAAAAATAGACATGTTTACAATTGCTTACCCTGTCAGAGCACCTGGGTTGATTCCCGCTTTTTGTGGGGTTCGTGTTGCTTAATCTTCGGTTTTCTGTGATGTGTTTTGGAAACCACTGCTTGTCAATTTGTCAGTTTTCTGTTGCCAATTGCATTGTCTGTACTTCTTCGATTTACGGCTTCTGATTACCCCTTTGGTATCTTCAAGCTTTTTGTTTAATATTTACTTTTATATCAAACATGGTGTAATTTTAATATTTTACATACCATAAATATCCAGATGAAACCCCACAAGGGACAGAATAACATCATAACAAGGTTTATGCATATATGGTCCGCAAATCTACAAAGAAAATGATTATAAATTACTTAATTAGTAAGAAAGGATATGGTTGTAAATGAACGAATATGAGTGACTATTAAACTGTACAATTAGACACAAATTAAAGTAAAGGAATAATTATTTTATTGCTGTTCTACGGGTGCCACTAGTGGGGCAGGAACTGCTTACCTTTCCGGAGCACCCGAGTTCACTACACGGTTTTTAGTGAGGTTCGTGTTACCCGATCTTTAGTTTTATGTATTTGTTTTGTAGATCGTTGTTTGTCCGTTTGTACTTTTTCTTTTTTCTCATTGTGTTGTCTGTTCTTCTTCAATATACGGATTCTGATTACCTCCCTTTGGTATCTTCAAACTCTTCTTCCTATGGTGTATGTCTTATACGAAGCAGCAACTGCTTATCCTTCGCAAGCACCTGGTTCATCCCGAGTTTTGGTGGGTCCGTGCTGCTCATCTTTATTCATTTTCTGTGTTGTGTTGTGTTGTGTTGTGATGCGTTGTGTTATGTTGTGTTGTGTTGTGTTGTGTTGTGTTGTGATGCGTTGTGTTGTGTTGTGTTGTGGTGTGGTGTGGTGCGTTGTGTTGCGTTGTGTTGTGTTGTGGTGCGTTGTGTTGTGTTGTGGTGCATTGTGTTGTGTTGTGTTGTGGTGTGGTGTGGTGTGGTGTGTTGTGGTGTGGTGTGTTGTGGTGTGGTGTGGTGTGTTGTGGTGTGGTGTGTTGTGTTGTGTTGTGGTGTGGTGTGGTGTGTTGTGGTGTGTTGTGGTGTGTTGTGGTGTGTTGTGTTGTGGTGTGGTGTGTTTTGGTGTGTTGTGGTGTGGTGTGTTGTGTTGTGGTGTGGTGTGGTGTGTTGTGTTGTGTTGTGTTGTGGTGAATTGTGTTGTGGTGTGTTGTGGTGCGTTGTGGTGAATTGTGTTGTGTTGTGTTGTGGTGCGTTGTGTTGTGGTGTGTTGTGGTGCGTTGTGTTGTGGTGTGGTGCGTTCTGTTGTTTGCTTTGTTTGTCTTCCTCTTGTGTCTTGTGCGCCCAAAATAAATACAATCGATTGAAGGGTATCGAATTTTGAAGAAATTTTGTCAAGTATTAGGCCAATCAATAAATCGAAATGCTTAGTTGATAATAACCTGTTGTTGCGCCACATTGGACAGTCCTTGTTGAAACGCCTCCGAATTTATTTACTGATAATAGTTCCCTTTAATGATTTAGAGGATTTATTGGATATGCAAATTTTGGAAGAGGAAATTATTAAAACGATTAAAAATTTAAAAACTTGTTTTGTTTTTCTTCGTCCTGTGTGCCCTGTGTTGCCAGTGTTTCTTCGTCCTGTGTGCCCTGTGTTGCCAGTGTTTCTGGATTGTCTATTCTTGAGTGCCCCCTTCGCTCTTCTCTAACGTTTATTTGTTTCCGCAGTCTTAACAATGAGAACAATGCATACCTTTTATAGGAAGTATGCTGCTTTCATATTGGAATAGATCATACATTTACATAGTTCTTACCAGGGGCTGATCCAGGATTTCAAGTCAGGGGGGCGCACTTAAAAAAATTGCGTCGAGCGGTGGGAGGCGGGGAAATTTTTGGGGTATTTCGTGTGAAAAATCACGATTTTACGCCAAAAAATCATATTTCTTCCAATTTTAGGGGGCACGCGCCGGTTACGCCCCCCCCCCCCCCCCCTGGATCCGCCCCTGCTTATACATCTAAGTACATTGCGGTTTATTAACACATTTCTTGTATGGCTAGGTTATTTGTCTCCTCGTAATTAAAATAAAAATGGGTATTGGCAAAATTATACTATTAGGCGACAGAATGGGATTCAGAGAGATATAAGACAAATTTTAAGATAACAAGGAATAATCAGAAGATGTAAATCGAAGAAGGAGAGATAATATAAAAAAAATTGCCAAAGGAAAAAGGACAAACAATAATCTACAAAACACCACACAGAAAACTAACGATCGAGCAGCACGAACCCAGTTAAAATGGGGGATGAAGTAAGGTGTATCAGTTCCTCCCCCCACTAGTGACTTCCGTCATGTTACTTGACAAATCGCAATCTAGATGAAAATGTACAAATTTGGGCGAAAAACAACTAGACGTGATCTCTCACTTATTTATTATTAAAAGAAAACAACCTGTGGTTCCAACAGGATGCCACCCGTTTTTCGTTTAATGTTCATTGTCTTATCCGACAGTTTTTTCGTTAAAACGGTAATAAAAATGAAATTAGATAAAAATAAGTTTGTGTTGGACATTTTATATATATAGGAGTTCGTGCATTCAGTTCAATATCAGAACTCACCTTTTTTTTCGTGGATCAGATGAAGTGGTATGATCATGTTCAGGTACAACGACTGCTTGTTGTTGCTGTTGTTGTTGTTGTTGTCTATTTGTTTTATACCCACCTTCAAAAGAATCATTATAAATACGAGTAATTAACTGAGCACCGAAAAGACTGCTTTTGTGTTGTATTGGTTAGTGTGCTCGTCTCGATTGCGGGAACAGTTTCATAATTCAATCGCGTGAAAAGAACAAAACCGACACCCCAAACACACACATACGACCCCAAGCTTGCCACAGGGTTTCCACACGAGGAAGGAGAACATTAGTTTTAACAATAATTACATGGATTTGTGTGTCAGGGGTATCAATGTTGCCTCTCTCTACGATTTTCTATTAGATTTAGAACTGTTCGGACAGTGTGGTATTTTTCTATTAGATTTAGAACTGTTCGGACAGTGTGGTATTTTCCCATTAGATTTGAACTGTTCGGACAGTGTGGTATTTTTCTATTAGATTTAGAACTGTTCGGACAGTGTGGTATTTTTCTATTAGATTTAGAACTGTTCGGACAGTGTGGTATTTTTCTATTAGATTTAGAACTGTTCGGACAGTGTGGTATTTTTCTATTAGATTTAGAACTGTTCGGACAGTGTGGTATTTTTCTATTAGATTTAGAACTGTTCGGACAGTGTGGTATTTTTCTATTAGATTTAGAACTGTTCGGACAGTGTTGTATTTTTCTATTAGATTTAGAACTGTTCGGACAGTGTGGTATTTTTCTATTAGATTTAGAACTGTTCGGACAGTGTGGTATTTTTCTATTAGATTTAGAACTGTTCGGACAGTGTGGTATTTTCCCATTAGATTTGAACTGTTCGGACAGTGTGGTATTTTTCTATTAGATTTAGAACTGTTCGGACAGTGTGGCATTTTTCTATTAGATTTAGAACTGTTCGGACAGTGTGGTATTTTTTATTAGATTTAGAACTGTTCGGACAGTGTGGTATTTTTCTATTAGATTTAGAACTGTTCGGACAGTGTGGTATTTTTCTATTAGATGTAGAACTGTTTGGAAAGTGTGGTATTTTTCTATTAGATTTAGAACTGTTCGGAAAGTGTTGTATTTTTCTATTAGATTTAGAACTGTTCGGACAGTGTGGTATTTTTCTATTAGATTTAGAACTGTTCGGAAAGTGTTGTATTTTTCTATTAGATTTAGAACTGTTCGGACAGTGTGGTATTTTTCTATTAGATTTAGAACTGTTCGGACAGTGTGGTATTTTTCTATTAGATGTAGAACTGTTTGGAAAGTGTGGTATTTTTCTATTAGCTTTAGAACTGTTCGGACAGTGTGGCATTTTTCTATTAGATTTAGAGCTGTTCGGACAGTGTGGTATTTTTCTATTAGATTTAGAACTGTTCGGACAGTGTGGTATTTTTCTACTAGATTTAGAACTGTTCGGACAGTGTGATATTTTTCTATTAGATTTAGAACTGTTCGGACAGTGTGGCATTTTTCTATTAGATTTAGAACTGTTCGGAAAGTGTGGTATTTTTCTATTAGATTTAGAACTGTTCGGACAGTGTGGTATTTTTCTATTAGATTTAGAACTGTTTGGAAAGTGTGGTATTTTTCTATTAGATTTAGAACTGTTCGGACAGTGTGGTATTTTTCTATTAGATTTAGAACTGTTCGGACAGTGTGGTATTTTTCTATTAGATTTAGAACTATTCGGACAGTGTGGTATTTTTCTATTAGATTTAGAACTGTTCGGACAGTGTGGTATTTTTCTATTAGATTTAGAACTGTTCGGACAGTGTGGTATTTTTCTATTAGATTTAGAACTGTTCGGACAGTGTGGTATTTTTCTATTAGATTTAGAACTGTTCGGACAGTGTGGTATTTTTCTATTAGATTTAGAACTGTTCGGACAGTGTTGTATTTTTCTATTAGATTTAGAACTGTTCGGACAGTGTGGTATTTTTTTACTAGATTTAGAACTGTTCGGACAGTGTGGTATTTTTCTATTAGATTTAGAACTGTTCGGACAGTGTGGTATTTTTCTATTAGATTTAGAACTGTTCGGACAGTGTGGTATTTTTCTATTAGATTTAGAACTGTTCGGACAGTGTGGTATTTTTCTATTAGATTTAGAACTGTTCGGACAGTGTGGTATTTTTCTACTAGATTTAGAACTGTTCGGACAGTGTGGTATTTTTCTATTAGATTTAGAACTGTTCGGACAGTGTGGTATTTTTCTATTAGATTTAGAACTGTTCGGAAAGTGTTGTATTTTTCTATTAGATTTAGAACTGTTCGGACAGTGTGGTATTTTTCTATTAGATTTAGAACTGTTCGGACAGTGTGGTATTTTTCTATTAGATGTAAAACTGTTTGGAAAGTGTGGTATTTTTCTATTAGCTTTAGAACTGTTCGGACAGTGTGGTATTTTTCTATTAGATTTAGAGCTGTTCGGACAGTGTGGTATTTTTCTATTAGATTTAGAACTGTTCGGACAGTGTGGTATTTTTCTATTAGATTTAGAACTGTTCGGACAGTGTGATATTTTTCTATTAGATTTAGAACTGTTCGGACAGTGTGGCATTTTTCTATTAGATTTAGAACTGTTCGGACAGTGTGGTATTTTTCTATTAGATTTAGAACTATTCGGACAGTGTGGTATTTTTCTATTAGATTTAGAACTGTTCGGACAGTGTGGTATTTTTCTATTAGATTTAGAACTGTTCGGACAGTGTGGTATTTTTCTATTAGATTTAGAACTGTTCGGACAGTGTGGTATTTTTCTATTAGATTTAGAACTGTTCGGACAGTGTGGTATTTTTCTATTAGATTTAGAACTGTTCGGACAGTGTGGTATTTTTCTATTAGATTTAGAACTGTTCGGACAGTGTGGTATTTTTCTACTAGATTTAGAACTGTTCGGACAGTGTGGTATTTTTCTATTAGATTTAGAACTGTTCGGACAGTGTGGCATTTTTCTATTAGATTTAGAACTGTTCGGAAAGTGTTGTATTTTTCTATTAGATTTAGAACTGTTCGGACAGTGTGGTATTTTTCTATTAGATTTAGAACTGTTCGGACAGTGTGGTATTTTTCTATTAGATTTAGAACTGTTTGGAAAGTGTGGTATTTTTCTATTAGATTTAGAACTGTTCGGACAGTGTGGCATTTTTCTATTAGATTTAGAACTGTTCGGAAAGTGTGGTATTTTTCTATTAGATTTAGAACTGTTCGGACAGTGTGGTATTTTTTTATTAGATTTAGAACTGTTCGGAAAGTGTGGTATCTAATAAACCATGTGATTGTGATATATTAGTGCTTATTTTCTTTGCCTCATTTTGAATTCTTCTTTGTATCCGTATAAGAACAAATACGTTGCTTATCCTTCCGGAACACCTGAGTTCACCTCCGGTTTTAGTGGGATCTTTTGTTTTCTGTGTAGTGTTTTGTACATCATTGTTTGCCCTTTTGTTCTTTTTCCTTTGATCATTACATTGTCTGTCCGTCTGTCCGCCTGTCCGTCGATTTACGTCTTCTGTTTATCTCTTTGGTATCTTCAAACTTTTCTTGTAGATTGAATGAAGTTGTATACATATATACTAACCACCATATGAATTTAATTGTCCTGGTATAGCAGTAGAATCTTCATATACTGGTCTAGGTTGTTTATATCCAGTAGTATATTGTTCGTCTCCCATTTGTTCTTGTTACTCGTGTGACTGAAATTAGAATCGACTTAAATTAAGAACTATTGAAATTATAATTTTCAGAACATTGTAGCTTAATATGACAGAAAGTGATGACAAGCAACAGCGACTTCTCATATTAGATTATGTAGACTTCTACTTTTCATCCTTCCGGAGCACCCCGAGTTCACCCCCGGTTTTTAGTGGCGTTCGTTTTCTCATATTAAATGATGTAGACTTTAACTTTTCACCCTTCCGGAGCACCCCGAGTTCACTCCCGGTTTTTAGTGGCGTTCGTTTTCTCATATTAAATGATGTAGACTTTAACTTTTCACCCTTCCGGAGCACCCCGAGTTCACTCCCGGTTGTTAGTGGCGTTCGTTTTCTCATATTAAATGATGTAGACTTTAACTTTTCACCCTTCCGGAGCACCCCGAGTTCACTCCCGGTTTTTAGTGGCGTTCGTTTTCTCATATTAAATGATGTAGACTTTAACTTTTCACCCTTCCGGAGCACCCCGAGTTCACTCCCGGTTTTTAGTGGCGTTCGTTTTCTCATATTAAATGATGTAGACTTTAACTTTTCACCCTTCCGGAGCACCCCGAGTTCACTCCCGGTTTTTAGTGGCGTTCGTTTTCTCATATTAAATGATGTAGACTTTAACTTTTCACCCTTCCGGAGCACCCCGAGTTCACTCCCGGTTTTTAGTGGCGTTCGTTTTCTCATATTAAATGATGTAGACTTTAACTGTTCACCCTTCCGGAGCACCCCGAGTTCACTCCCTGTTTTTAGTGGCGTTCGTTTTCTCATATTAAATGATGTAGACTTTAACTTTTCACCCTTCCGGAGCACCCCGAGTTCACTCCCGGTTGTCAGTGGCGTTCGTTTTCTCATATTAAATGATGTAGACTTTAACTTTTCACCCTTCCGGAGCACCCCGAGTTCACTCCCGGTTTTTAGTGGCGTTCGTTTTCTCATATTAAATGATGTAGACTTTAACTTTTCACCCTTCCGGAGCACCCAGAGTTCACCCCGGGTTTTTAGTGGCGTTCGTTTTGCTCTATCTTTAATTTTCTGTAGTGTTTGTGGATCATTTTTGTCCTTTGATCATTGTATTTTCTGCACTTCCATCCACGGTTTCTAATTATCCGTTTGGTATTTCAACATTTCCGTGTGGTTCCTATCAGGCTAACGAGCCGGGAAGGTACTGAACCAAGGTCTTCTAGTCCTTGATGTCATCACGTGGACAGTTTTGCGATCGCTATCATGTGATTTGGTTAACAGTTACAGAATGAGTCACAAAACTATCGACCACTGGTATGTTCCATTTGTCTTCGTCACCTTCTGGTCCTCCTTTGCGCCTTCGTGACTTATCGCCCGACATTAAACACGCGTAAAACGACGGATGGCACTAGATGAACATGAATGGCTATCCTTCCGCAGCACCATTGGTTTTCTGTGTCGTGTTTTATGGATTATTTTTCGTCTTTTTGTGCTTTATCTTTTGTATTGCTTGTCATTAGATTTACGTCTTCTGATAAACCCTTTGTATCTTTAAACTTTGATTATTATTACTGGATCGTTACCTCTACTGGTAGACTATTAGTCCGCGAAGGCACTGTTCGACATTGTTTATTAAATATACAGTGTATTTATTATATAATTTACTGTTTCTAAATCATGTGATTATTATAAAAACTCCCGCGGTCATATGTGATCTTAGTCGGTTTTTGCTATCCTGTTTAGGCCCTTATGTTATTCAAATAACGTGTCGTGCAAACTAAACTAGATATCTACGTTTTTATGTAGGTTTTAAGTCTGTGTAAGATTAGTCAGTAAGAGGTGTTATAGAAGTTTACATTCTGTATATTTCATTTTTTACGTTTAATTTTACATGCAAATTTGGCAAATTTGATTAAAAACGAGACTTACCGGTTCTGTCTTCAAAATCGCAGTCACTATTAGTCATTTTGCAAATAAAGTTTGACTTCGGTATTAAAATTTTATAATTACTACACATTGTAATTAAAGTTTTACAAGAAGTTTATTCCATTGTATTATAATTGAGTTAATTAGTTACAAAGTTGTTTTTAAGTGTACAATCGTGACAAAATATTTAAATACGTGAAATGGAAAGTTCCTGTGTGCTGGAATGTAAAGAATTGACAAAACAATATATATATTTACAATAGACCTTTTGAACATTTCCAACTTTATTTTAAAATTATACGTTTCTTATACGAGTTATTCCCCTTTAAGGAGTATACACCAATCGTAACTGCTCGGCCATTCTCGCTACCCTGCAAATAACCTCGTATGCATTAGGCGTATAAATCGCACTACTTTTCACATGTCAGTTACATGAAAGTTTGATAAAGTTATATTTTAAACAATTTTCTATATTTCAATTAAAGTTTTAATTAGTTTTGCATGATTAGATTTTACTTAGTATGTCTTCCATATTGGATTTTCGTGGACTATATTTTTGTGCGGCTTAGCTTAGCTTAACTTCCGGCAAACAATTTAAGAAGAATTTCTACTATGTACGTACGATGTTATTTGCAGGGTAGCCAGAATGGCCGAATAGTTACGATTGGAGTATACACCTCAATGAAAAACATGGCGTTGTAAAACAATATGCGAATTTTCTAGTTGCTTTAAAATTATCCTCTGATTATTTTTACAAGAGTCAAATATCTACAAGTTGTTAGAAATTATACTAATATTCATTGTCCTTTCCGTTGCTCTTGCTAAATCCGTACCATTTTCGCTGATCGGCTGAAATGGCTCTATGATGAATAATTTTATAATAAGAACAGTTTGAAGATACCAAAGGGAGGTAATCAGAATCCGTAAATCGAAGAACAGACAACATAATGACCAAAAGGAAAAGGACAAACAACGATCTACAAAACATACACATAAAACTAAAGATCGAGTAACAGGAACCCCACTAAAAACCTGGTTGAACTCGGGTACTCCGGAAGGGTGGGGTGTTCCTGCTCCACTAGTGGCACCCGTCGGGAATGTGCAAAAGGTGTATTATAAAATGTGATTAAAATTGTAATATTTGTAATAAGATGATACATCGACATTTCACATTCAGGTATTAGGATGGTGGCGGATCGTTTCTGTATAGAAAGGGGTTGGGCAACACGAATTCTAATTTCAGCGGGATTCGAACTCTCAACGTTAGTGGTGATAGGCACTGATTGCACAGGTAGTTGTAAATCCAACTATCATACTATCATATCCTATTGGCATGGGAACTAAGCTTAAGGCTTAATTAATTTTGTCGGATAACTAATAACTAGTGGCTTATTTCTTGTCACTTTTACTTTTTTTCTTGACGTAATCATACATCTGTAATGAAAACCGGTGTTAAAGTAATTACAGATTACTTTCTTTCTTGACGTAATCGTACATCTGTAATGAAAACCGGTGTTAAAGTAATTACAGATTACTTTTTTCTTGACGTAATCATACATCTGTAATGAAAACCGGTGTTAAAGTAACTACAAATTACTTTCTTTCTTGTTGATGCAACACAACTCAGAAATTGTTCGTTTTGCGTCCGTTGAGGTTATACATTATTATCTTTTAGATTTTCTACTAAAAAAAATTTTGGGGAGGGTTCGAGCCTGCCTGCCGTGCCTGGTCATTTTTCTGTAGTTTAACCTTTCTTACACCATATATTTTCTGAAACGTATGCGTTTCCTCTACCTTCTGTTAGAATATATATATATATATATATAGAACAACGTCGGGTAGTTATTATATGCCAAGTGGGCAGTGTTGAGATTCCATTATTTGTTTTATCTCAGTCATTTTTTCTGCCTGTCTTCAATTGCAAGCCACGACCTGGATTTCCAACATCTTATGTTTTGTTCAGTAATTATACAAGTTAATTAAATGAGTGGTGATTGCTCGTTTTGTTGACCACCACTGTTTAAACTTTCTTTTAAAAATATAAGTTAAGATTTGAGTGATTTAAACCTATTGCAGGTCTAATCTACACACAGCCAATATACCTTTATACTGCAATCTGTTAAATTACTGCCTATATATGAAGGTGTACCTATAACAGGAATACGTTAGACAGCCTATAAGAAATTCAACCAAAATGTCCCATGTTTTTACCTTTGTGTGTAGGGAGGTTATGGTGTTTAACACCACTTTCAACAATATTTCAGTTATATTGTGGCGGTCAGTTTTATTGGTGGAGGAAACCGGAGTACCTAGAGAAGACCACCGACCTATCACTGACAAACTTTATCACATAATGTTGTATGGAGTACACCTCATCTGAGCCGAACTTACATTAGTGGTGATAGGCACTGATTACATAGGTGTGGTATTTTTTGTTTTACTATTAGATTTTGGAACTCTTCAGACAGTGTGATATATTTTTGTTTGTTTTCCATTTTATTTAGAGTATGTTAAAAGTCAAGGTTTCTGTTTTCTACAATCATAAATCATGGAATCTCTTCAAACCTTTTTTCCTGGCTTGATACATGCACACAACAAAAAAGTGGTGGGATTAAACTAGTATTAGTATTAACACTACATTAACAGGAAGGGTGCCACTAGTGGAGCAGGAACTGCCTGCCCATCCGAAGCATGGTTTTAATGGGGGTTCGTGTTACTCGATCTCTAGTTTTATGTGTATGCTTTATAGATCGTTGTTTGTCTTTTTGTCCTTTTTCGCTTGGCCATTGTGATGTCTGCTCTTCTTCGATATACAAATTCTGATTCTGGTATCTTCAAACTCTTCTTAAGAGCCCAAAAATCACGAAAATAGAACGAGATCATTAGAAAAGATTTTATTGTGGTATTATATATAGCAAGACGTACAGGTATGTAGATTGTAACAAACTACAATGATACTAAAAACATACAGAAAATACACTGAACAGTTAAATAAAAGCAACGCTTAAATTGTATATATAGTCAAACCTACCTAAGTGGTCACCTCAATAAAGCATTCACCTTTAATAAAAGGTCACCTTTTTCATGTCCTGTCAAACAAAATTTGATATGAATTGAACCTCTTTTAAGAGATCCCCTGTCTTCAAAGACAATTTGTTCTTTGTCCCGAAGGTGGCCTTTAAATACAGGTTTGACTCCTACAGTTAGATACATTATTTAATTCTCATTTCATGAAAACAAAAACATATCACAACATTATAATAATTGGATTCTAAAGGTGCATTTACACAGTCTAATTTTTTCGCTTAAATATCCACTTTACATGTGCACCCATTCAAACACCTGTACTGTACCTCCCTTCAAGTGTTTGATGGATCTATCAAACATGCTCGACAACATGTTTAGACGGTCAAAATTTGTGTGTTGAAAAAGGTGCACAGGTAGAATTTAAAAGACAAATTTGACTGTTCAAACACACCTTAATTTTGATGATTTTTTGGGGTACCACCTAACTGCCAAATTCTGTGTTGTACAAAGAGAAAATATGACCATAGAAATTATAAACTATTTTAAAAGCCATTAAAACCAAAAATTTTGTTATCCGATCAATACCCAAAAAGCATAAGCTTTGAATTTTTCCCTTGAAAAACATGCTATATTGATATATTTATATGATATTTTATGTAAACATAAATTTATCTCTCGAGTTCGTTCACAGTGGTATAAGTAGCACTATAGAATTCATTGAACACAGACCTGAACTAACCATCGTACAAAATAAAAACACACATAACATAAAATAGTTATTAGCTTTTCCATTCATAATCTATGGGAACACACTTTAATACAAATTTGCCAGCAAGAGCTTTTACACCATTTTTTAGCATCTTCAAACGTCATAACTCATATTAATTTTATTTTTTTACCAAATATTTTACATGTGGCTTACGAACTTGACTAGGATATTGTTCATATATACATGTAGCTTATGTATAAATCTTAATACAAATACTGGAGCACCAGCAAGATTGAATACACGTCCTGTCTGCTTGTCCGACTAATCACAAGAATTAGCCAAAACTGTTAGACTTGCATAACCTCATTGTAACTCTGCTAAAAATATTCTGGAAGTACACTGTATTTAAAAGATTATTGCCCTTGAATATGAATTGCCACTTCCTCCTTGACATAATTATGTAACCATGACGACAGTGAAAGCATTTGTTGATGACAATGTTTTTGCCTGGCAAATAAACATTTAAAAAAGGCATTAAGCTTGGAAGCAAAAACATAAAATACCTTGACATATTTTTAAATTAGAATCGCCAAAAAATTATAGAGATTAAATTTAATAGAAAACTATTAATATAAATAAATAAATAATATTAAAATATTTAAAAATGCCTGTCTTATACAGGTAAATAGGGAGAAGACAGGGATTTCTTCCTCAACCATAATCAAGTGTTTAAAATTCCTGTGAATTGTGATTCAGACAAAATATTGTACCATGATTAAAAAAAAATTCTGTTTTTGGTCTTTGAAAACAAAAATTATGTCACGAAGATTAAATATATTATGCATGTTGTTCAAGATTATGACCCGGTTATGTGAGGGTTGGTATTTTACTCACATGTGGAAAGCACTTGCATGACCACATCAGTTCAAAAAGAGAGGAGGTTTGGGCCCATAAAACTAGTTTAACCCTGTCACTTTTTATTGAAGTGCCTGTACCAAGTTAGGACAGTCAGCAGTCATGTGTATGTGTGTTAGGGATGTCCATTTTGCCTCTTTCTACAATTTTTCTATTCAATTTTGGAACTGTTCTGACAGTGTGGTAATTTGTGTTTTTCATTTGATCATAATATAAATTTGTGTCACTTAACCTCCTTTGATGTGTACCAGTCAATCAACATTAGCCCAGATTTATATACTCTGCTGCAAGATCATGTCGCATCACGAGTTTATTGAAGAGGATTAGGATTATGGTGTTTTACACCACTTTCAACAATATTTCAGTTATATCGTGGTGGTCATTTTTATTGATGGAGGAATCTGGAGGGCCCGGAGAAAACCACCTACCGGCCGCAAATCACTGACAAACTTTATCACATAATGTTGTAACGAGTACACCTCGCCTGAGCAGGATTCAAACTCACAACTGCAGTGGTGATAGGCACTGATTGCATATGTAGTTGTAAATCCAACTACCATAAGATCACGACCACGACGGCCCCTTGAGTTTATTGAAGAAGAATCTGGCTATGGGCCTGACAGACAACATAAAAACTATAATATAAAGTTTCTTTGACTCAAGATCAAGATTTTAACAAATTATTTTGTGATTGGTGACTCCCTGCTTCACCTCTTCCATAGACTGAAAGTAATTCAATGAGTTCAAGCTTAAGGTCATTTCATGTACTACAAATTACATGTAAATCATAATATTTCAGTTTAAACTTTGTTAAAGATTGCTGTTGTCATAAAGTCTTCATAGTTCATGCGGATATTTCCCTGCATCTGTGGGTCTCTCTGTCTGAATGAGTCTGTTAACGATTTCAACATGACGCATGATTGTATAAAGTTGTCTAGCGTCAGTGATCTTCTCCCGTAAATATCAAACTTTCCTATGACAATGGCGGCAAACTGTGGTGATACGTTGTACCCCATTTGTGCAAAAGCTGAAAATATAATATTTCTATTTTATTGATAAATTTAAACCTGTTTAAATTGAACCTCCTTGGGATCAGTTTTTGTGTTTGGAATAGACACGCGTTCAGTTTATACTGGTTAAATTAACATGTGTTTGGAATAGACACGCGTTCAGTTTATACTGATTAAATTAACATGTGTTTGGAATAGACACACGTTCAGTTTATACTGATTAAATTAACATGTGTTTGGAATAGACACGCATTCAGTTTATACTGATTAAATTAACATGTGTTTGGAATAGACACACATTCAGCTTATACTGATTAAATTAACATGTGTTTGGAATAGACACACGTTCAGTTTATACTGATTAAATTAACATGTGTTTGGAATAGACACACGTTCAGTTTATACTGATTAAATTAACATGTGTTTGGAATAGACACACGTTCAGTTTATACTGAATAAATTAACATGTATTTGGAATAGACACACGTTCAGTTTATACTGATTAAATTAACATGTGTTTGGAATAGACACACATTCAGTTTATACTGATTAAATTAACAAAGATTTCCTACATTGGGACTTTCTTTAAAGTTAACTTTGGTTTACAGTATACAGGATTCTGGTTGATTCAGGGTTTGGTTTAAACACATTTCTATTTCATAGTCATTTCATTTGTATAATGAATTACTACAGATTACCGTAGGAACCAAAAACTTACCATCTAATCATAAAATCACATAAATTTGACTGAATCATTAAAGAATCAAATGCTTTTTTTAAGATCACAAAAAAGTCTTATTCATTTGTATATCTAGCTTCAAGAATCTAAATCAGTTCCCAAACCTCCAGATACATATGATAATGCTGAAGACTGTGAATTTGCTCGGTTAAATGTGAAGGTCGGCATATCACTCAGATGTGCAAAACGCATGACCGTCTCATTTCACTAAGAGGGGATGTTTGTGCCTATGAAACTAGTATAACTACTGCCAAAACGCATGACCATCTCATTTCACTAAGAGGGGATGTTTGTGCCTATGAAACTAGTATAACTACTGCCAAAACGCATGACCGTCTCATTTCACTAAGAGGGGATGTTTGTGCCTATAAAACTAGTATAACTACTGCCACTTTTTTTTATTGAAGTGTCTGTAACAAGCTATGAAAGTGAGCAGTCATGTATTTGTGTGTTTTGTGAGTATCAATGATTTTTCAGCCACATCATTATAGCAAGAACAAGTTACATTTGATGATGTGATAATGATGAGGTACGCTTTGTACTAGACCAACAAGCTAAGATTTTTATGGTGCTAGCTCACTGAAACAAAAGTTGTGCAGTAGACATGTCGCTCCACTTTGGACGTATTATCCTGATTCTAAGCCAGCCAGTCTTTGCTCTTACTCATTATTAGCGGACAAATAGTAAATACCAATTTTCTAGTCTCTAATTTGACCCAACTGGGGCTCGAACACACAATCTACCACACTTGAGGCGAGCACGATAACCATTACATCACCGTTGTAGATTCCTTACAACATGAAGACACGAAAACTTACTTCAACATCATTAACACACTTTAAATTTAACCCTTCCATAACTTGAATTAGTTCTCTGTTTTTCACCCTGATTTCATTGAAATCACTCTATTCTCACCAAAAGGCGAAGATTTAGTCGCCCTGTTAGTGTTTGTAAGTCAGTATTTTTTCACTAATAATCATAATTTTTCTTCAATATTCATGTAGAAGGAGCTTCCATGTTCCTGAAATTTGACCCATACAGGATTTGATGTTCAATATTTTATTCCAAACTCGTTGATTGCATCTTTTTTCAGAAAGGTAGGGGGGACATGGCAGCAGGGAAAGAAACATAAAAACTTAGCTAGCTTTTCGGAAGTCTCCCAGATTTTCCCTCACTTCGCCCTCAAGTCAACTAAAAGAGAAGTTAATTCACCCAGTATTTACTAAATGGGGTGAGCCCTGATTAATAAACATTACCTCCTGTTAATTCTTGAGCTTCTATAGAACCAGATCTGTTGTTATCACACCGTTCAAACACACTTTTCCATTGCTGGATGTAATTCCATAAAGCTTGAAACTCATGTAATTGTATTGTACCTGAGTTGTCTTTGTCAAACATGCCTTAAACATATCATCAGTATGTTAAAACGTGTCTAATGTGACCATTAAGAAATATTATCAGTACATTAAAACCTGTCTAATATGACCATTAAAAAATATCATCAGTACATTAAAACCTGTCTAATGTGATCATTAAGAAATATCATCAGTACATTAAAACCTGTCTAATGTGATCAGTAAAAATATCATCAGTACATTAAAACCTGTCTAATGTGACCACTGACTTGATTAAGAAATATCATCGGTACATTAAAACCTCTCTAATGTGACCATTAAGAAATATCATCAGTACATTAAAACCTGTCTAATGTGACCAATTATCAGATCAGAAAACTCACGTTTAAGGGTTTATTAGGAACTTATCATACTTTTTTAATTTCAAAAGTTTGTTTACAAAACAACATCCTGTACATAGAAAACAGTCCCTACCCAAATAAATATGTTTTAACAACATAATATAGTTTATTCAATATAGCTTGTTATGTTGTTGTTACTTAATAGTCTAAGCGACTCTGAAGCATCAGACTAATGTTAATGTCATATTTCACTTTTTGAAAAAGCATTTTTTACTTCATGCCAAAATTTTCTAGATACAGTCAAACCTGTATCTAAAAGGACACTGAAGGGAATCAGAAAAAGTGCCCTTTATGAGCAGTTCTCATTTATATACAGGTTGTAATTATATTCATAATAGGAAAAATGAGGTTGTTCTTTATTGACAGTGATTTGTTATATAGAGGTGCCCTTTAAGACTGTATTTACATAAAAGAAAGAAATGATTGTAGTCTTCTTCTTATTGTTACTTACTTATCATTAACCTGCAAGTCTCTGGGTTAAAGTGAGACCAGTTACCATTAACTAATGCCTGTTGTAATTCATGAGCTGTGATATGCCCACTTTTATCTTGGTCCACTGTTAAAAACCACTGGTATATCTGGGGGTCTATACCAGAGGGTGGTCCACCGAACCCACCTAAAATTAAAAAAAAACATAAAACATGTAGACATGCATTGCAAGATTAGAAATCCATTATATTGATACCAGTTGGAACCGTTTTTTTCATAATGAATAGACAATTGTTTATTTAATAAATGTTTGTCATGTAAAATCCATACAAGTTGAGAATAGACCTGTGTCACTGTACAACACTGATTGCATTTTTTGTGCTCAATAACTCTGCAGAGTTTGATAACAAAAACTATAAAATGGTTGGCTTGGAATCATGATAATGTGTCTGAGTGAGGTGACATGTCTATCTGCAGACTGTTGTTTCAGTGAAATATCACTATAAAAATCCAACTACCAGTAAACATGTTGGTCTAATACAAAGCAGACCTCATCATCATCTCATTGAAAATTAACTTGTTCTCGCCATAATATAGCTGAACAAGAAATGTGTGCATCACAAAATATGCCCGTCTATATAACTTATCAAACGGTATAATGGTAATGACCCTAAAATAAATAGGATTCTTCCCCTTCCACAGGGGAATCATGTGGCCAAGTTTGGTAAAGATCCAATATACAGAACTAAAGTTATCGTGTGGAAACGATTCTGTTGTCAAAAATTCTATTTATAGTAATGGTGACCTTGACCATTCGACCCCAAAATAAATAGGGTTCTTCCCCTTCCACAGGGGAATCATGTGGCCAAGTTTGCTAAAGATCCAATATACAGAAATAAAGTTATCGTGTGGAAACAACCGTGTTAAAAATTATATTCATAGTAACAGTGACCTTGACCTTTGACCTAATGACCCCAAAATAAATAGGGTTCTTCCCCTTCCACAGGGGAATCATGTGGTCAAGTTTGGTAAAGATCCAATATACAGAACTAAAGTTATGCGAAAAGACCCTATTGTCAAAAATTATATTTATAGTAACAGTGACCTTTGACCTAATGACCCCAAAATAAATAGGATTCTTCCCCTTCCACAGGGTAATCATGTGGTCAAGTTTGGTAAAGATCCAATATACAGAACTAAAGTTATCATGTGGAAACAACCCTGTTGTCAAAAATTCTATTTATAGTAACGGTGACCTTGACCTTTGACCCCAAAATAAATAGGGTTCTTCCCCTTCCACAGGGGAATCATGTGGCCAAGTTTGGTAAAGATCCGATATACAGAACTAAAGTTATCATGTGGAAACAACCCTGTTGTCAAAAATTCTATTTATAGTAACGGTGACCTTGACCTTTGACCCCAAAATAAATAGGGTTCTTCCCCTTCCACAGGGGAATCATGTGGCCAAGTTTGGTAAAGATCCGATATACAGAACTAAAGTTATTGTGCGGAAACCTGTGTGGACGCACGCCCACCATACCCAATCACATAATATGGACTGTCTCGAGACGGGCGTGTACAAATTGCTGAGTTGGTGTTAAACAACAATCACTCACTCACTCCATTGCAGTCTATGCTCAAGTTTGGATCCAAGTGGCGACCATCTTGAATTTCAGATCCACAATAAAAACACAAAATTGGTAGAGGACTTTCTAGTAAACATTTCAACAATGTAAATTAAAAGTTCATTCTGTTGCATGGTTTCAGAGGAGAAGATTTTAGAAATTTCAGCCAATCAATAATTGTCCCTGGCATCCATCCTTAATTTTGATCCATACGAAAACAAAAAAAATCGGTAAAGAACCATCAAATGACAATTCAAGCAAAGCTTGGTTCCAATATAAATCATACTCAAATTTACTGTTCTTTCTATTGCTCTTGCTAGACTAGTTACTATTTTGCCAGTCGGGATTACTGTCCTAAGGGAGATAACTCCTATAAAAACATTTAATTTCAGAATCAAATCAGGAATTTGCAAAACGTATATTGGCCCAATGAAATCACAGAAATGGATAAAAAGTGAAACCTTTTTGCCAAAAAAAACCCCGACATTTCCGAAGATGTCAGACAACAAACAGATAATAGATAGATGACAATAGCTTTACATGTCTTGACTTTAGCCATGTAACCTAAAAAGAAATCATATTTCTGCATTGGTTAGGCTGCACTTAAAACTACATTTGAACTACATTTGTACATGTAATAATGTTTTACCAGCAGGTGGTCCATATCCTGGTTGTGGGGCCCCATAGCCTGGTTGTCCTGGCGGTGGAGCACCGTAACCTGGTTGGCCAGGGGGTGGAACATATCCTGCTGGTTGTCCAGGTGGAACACTATAGCCTGGCTGTCCCATGGGTGGAACAGCACCTGGTGGAGCACCCTGAAATAATAAAATATCAGATTTATCACAAAACAAGAGCTAAATTTTTCATCATTTACCATCCTTATCATGACATGAGTTACATGCTGGTCTTCTATACATTATCAACAATATTTCAGCTATATCGTGGCGTTCAGTTTTAATGGTGGAGGAAACTGAAGTACCCAGAGAAATCCACCAACCTGTTGCAAGTCATTGACACACTTTATAACATAATGTTGTATCAAGTACACCTCGCAATGAGTGGGATTTAAACTCAGAGTGATAAGCACTGATTGCACAGGTAGTTCTAAATCAAACTACCATATGTTCACGACCATGATGGTCTTTTGTTAATCTTTAATCCATTAAAATATGACTTTTGGTATTCTCATATTTCTGAAATGGTAAAAGCTACATGTACAACAAATCTGTTGCATAGTACTCCAGACAGGAATTTTTCAAAGGAATTCAACAAAAAACAAATCCAACTTAAAGTAACAAAAATATCATGTTGGTCTCTTTTGGTTTCAATTAACCTCTTTTTTCTCAGAAACTACAAGAGCTACAAAATGTAGGTCCAATCTGTTTGAATAAAAATGCAGACAGTAAATTTCAAATGAAAAATAACTATCAAAATCGGACTTGAATTTCCCCCCTTAATTTTTGGGTGTTGGCCCTATTTTTACCCCCTTAAATGGAAATAGTAAGAGCCATAAAAAAACTGTTAGCATAGCAAACTAAGACCATTTTATAAGGAACATAAAGAAAAAACATCAAGATTGGTTGAATAATAAACCTGCCACATACGGTACATTGTACAAAAGCAGACAGCACCTTTTTTTTTTTACACCTTTGGGCCTCTTGTTTCAAATTCTTTTATGTTTGCAATTTGTTTCAAGGTTGTTTTACTCATACCATGCTTACATCGAAAGTGGAAAATTACAGAATCGAAACCACCAATTAATGAAAACAAAGATATCAAAGAAATACAATGTACCATAATCCCCAATCAATAATTGTATGATTAAATCAACAAACATTAATTTCAATTAAGCATTTGAAAGAATATACCTAATAATTGCTTGAAAAGAAGTGAATTATTTTCCAAAAGCTCATATTTTTTCTTTAAATTAATACTTTTCTATATCATTACTTGATACTTCTTTATCTTAAATTAAAATATGCATTATGTTCATTAAAAAACTTTTTAATTATCGGGGTGAACAGACTCAGGGCGAATGTGTAGTTAGGGCGAACGGACCCGATACCAGCCAGAATTGGTTACTACAAGGTACACTAACAGATACAGATCACTGTCACAGGGAGAAAGGATTTGGAGCAAAACGAACAAGATTCGTTCGTCTGTACTGCAGGAGTAAAAAGAGGTAAATTTCTTGACAATTTCAACGTGGAAGAAACTACTCTGGAATATTTGGTTACATGTAGCTTTCAAAAATCATTTTTTTTTTTTTAACTATTATTTGGTATTTTGCACTACCATTTCCGTCCAATCGTTTGGAAGCTTTTGCATGAATTATTTGATATTTCAAGAAATATTGATGTGGAGACATATTCGTCTCATCATAAGCATTTGATCTAAAGTGTCTATTATAAATAAACTTAGACAATAACACTGTAAAATAAAAACAGGAAGTATACTACCTGTCCGTAAGGATAAGCCATTTTTCTTGCCAAATTTTATTAAGAACAAATACATCTACATCTATACGGATTTAAACGAAACGAATTTGTATCTAATTTAATCGCATACCTTGATAAAAATATCAAATAAAAAAAAAAATGGTTAAAAACGTGAAAATAAAATATTAATGCTATACTGATAATTTTTTTTCACAATGATAGAGTATTAATAAAAATAATTCGTTTTGTCTAAATTCGATTACTTCACATGATCAGCCATCAGGCCATACTCGAACGATCACGGTGACCATCACTGTAAACAAACGTGAAACAACTTTGACTGTGAGTCAAAATGAAGATGAAATGGATTTTTATTTTCACGGTGGTGATATTAAGTGAATACATGGTAATGATTTCTTACAAATTTATCTTCAAATACACTTGACATACAGGGGTCGACTTAAGAAAAAAAATTAACTGGCCCAAAGGGCCAGTAAAATTTTTGAACAACTGGCCCCTTCAAAATTCCACTGGCCCGAGAAATATCGGTCCACGAAGTGGACCGATATAAAAGGGGGATGGTTAGAAGATAATCAAACAATCTACATATAGATAGTCAAACTTGTTATCAAAAGTATATAGTTTTAACCTTTCATTCATTGTTTATTGTATATATGTTAACTTATGTATTAACTAAATTTAATACGGCGCTCGGCCAATAATCTTCAGTAGTGAAGGATGGCCAGAAATATAAAGAAGAAGAAGAAGAAGTCTCAGCGACCCCCTCTGTATAACGGCTTCCTTTTTTAGTCAATCTTATTTATTCCTCCCCAGCGTTTTCCCGTGCATTCGACCATTATATAACGACCCACTGTCTAACGCGACTAACGACCATGTTCTTTGGGTAAAAATCCTTCATATAGCGACTATTAGAAGATTATTATCAAACCGGAAGTTAGATAATAAATAAACAAACACAGTCCCGACTTTGGGAAATTTTCCGTTTTGCCCAGCTGATGCAGCGATTGTTGCCAATATCCCTCTTGCTGATATCGGCATGATCTACTGACTGAGTCCATACCTGTTACTAGTTCATAATAATAGATTTTTCATATTAAATGAAGTCACGATTAGCGTTATTGTGTATCCGCCATTTTTTTTTTACAGGTAAGATGTTCACGTGATGATTTATTATTGTTGTTTGGTTTATTTGGGTTTATTTCTTATTTATATTAAATATTTAAAATTGCTTACTATAGAAAATACCGTTTTAATCTTTCAGTTTTATAAATAAATAATCGTGATTTTGAAAATTATTGAATTATGAAGTACTGGTTCCCAGCATATATTTCTGTCAATATTTGTTTAACGTGCGGTAACAAATCAAGGTAAACACATGCTGATTGTGTGATTAGGCTATTTATAGCTTTCGGCGAGTGATTGAAGTTGAATTTTAACGTTTTATCAGGAAATTTCATTAGTCTGTTATCAGTCGATATTGAATGACACGGAAGAAACGAAAGTTGCTGGCCCAAGTGGCCCGAGAATATCAACTGGCCCAGCGGGCCGATCTTTGTTCAGTTTGACTGGCCCGACCGTAAATATACTGGCCACAGGCCAGCGGTTACGTCGACCCCTGGACATAGATTAGAAGCTTTCGAGTTGATCCGGCCTGAAAACTATTCGGCCTTATGCAAATCCGGCCTTCTTCTTCTTTACATTTCTGGCCGTCCTTCACTACTGAAGATTATTGGCCGAGCGCCGTATTAAATTTAGTTAATACACAAGTTAACATATGTACAATAAACAATGAATCAAAGGTTAAAACTATATACATTTGATAACTACTATGAATATGCAGAGCTGTCGAAATCTCTTTCCTGTCTGTCAGACAATAGGTCTGGTAGATGTGGACAATGTGTCAGACCTATCAAACATTTGCCGTACCTACATATTTTTTACAACTTCAACTGAATTACACATATACTAGCTAAATCCATAAAATGGTTTGTTTACAGCTTCAAGTGATACCTTGGAATACTCAAAGTTAGTACAACACATTTTTGTGTGACATGTGGAAATATACATACAAGTACAATACAATAGACTTGTGTATGAAATAAACAAAGATACCTAGTTTGCATAATGCTAGCTATGCACATGTTTCAAGGTGTTACCTCTTATACAAATGTAAGTAGCATTAGGTCTGGATAGAATCAATTGGATGACTGACAACCTAGGCCTAAATTAAAATTAAGTTTGTTTCCCCTTTCACCAACCGACCCTTTAAAAAGCCGCCGAGTCAAAAAAAATTATTGCCAAAAAAAATCGTAATTTCCGGAAAATTGATGCGCGTCTGTCCGGAATCGGTTACACATTTAGTAGTCAGACTCTTCAATGTGAAATCAAAATTTGATTATATAGACGAAAATAAACAAAAATCGGAGATTGCAAATAACGACAAGTTTGAGAAGCGAAATTAAATAATGATGCCGGTCATCTTCAAGCATTTTGTCGGTCCCAAGTTACTGAAAAATTGCTCCGGACATCGGGTCTGACGCGAAAAAGTTTAAATCGGACCTAGTCAATTTTTGTCCGACGGTCCGATAGGTCCGACGATTTTCGACAGCTCTGAATATGAGTGATTATGGTGTGAAAATTGGAATCAAGGCAGATACTGGGATCATGCTCTTGAAACCGTCAACTGTGTCTGCAGTGGTAAATGTTGTAGGCAGATTCCAAAGTGTGATAGACCTGGGGAAGTATGAGTATTTGTAGCAGTCTTTTGATGTCTGTATGTGCCTGAACGAATTTGGATTTGTGTATTAAACAAATGCGGCCTTGGTTAATTAATGCGGCCTCAGTTAAGAATGATGTGTATCTATGGATATATATGATACATACAATAAAACGACACATTGTGATGATTTGAGTAAATAATTAAGTGATGGTCCTACTATTACATAGTCTGTGTTGCCACTGGAAACAACTGTCACACTCTAAAGCATGCTGCTTTGGACGGACGTTCTGCTCACACACAATACAAGGAAACGACATAGTTGATAGTTTTGAAAATAGTAGGACCATCACCAAAATATGCATATATTAGTGCGGTTTCATCAAAAGAATTGGAGTACTTTTTGAGTAATTTATAGTATGGCTTCCTTTTACTTTTTGGTAGCCCTTATAATCATGCTGCCAGTGCAATTATACGACTATTACACAAATGATAATTAATTGCAAGAGAACATCTAAGGAATTTCGCTTGTTGACAGCTTGGTATATCAACCTGAATTGTTTTTCTAATCATCAACTTCAATGGAAATGATTTCCGTCATTATTACCAAAAATTACTAATTAAAAAATTGTTAAAATAATAACGATTTATTATGGCTTTTCATATTGAGTTACGAGTAAATCTTGTGAAAACACTACAAGTTCCAATATTTTATTCATCATATCTATGAATATTTAAATAATATTTTAAATTTAAATAGAACTTTTATTTTTTAATTATTCTTTTCCATTTGATATAAGGCTGGATTTGCCGTAGGCCGCATAAATATATGATAAGGCCGGAACATCAATTTTATATAAGGCCGGATTTGCGTAAGGCCGCATCAACTAAGGCCGAATCAACTACGGCCGAATCTGTCATAAGGCCGAAACAACTTGTAAGGGATTAGAATTTCATCAAATAGATAAAATTAGGGACCGACCATTTAACTTGAAAGGGGGGGGTTATGGATTTTTGTTTCGTTCAGAAATTATTTATCGGACAACACAAGAGTTAGAATATTTATTTTTTTTGTCGCGCAAAGCGTGAATTTTTTTTCCAGAATTCAACATTAGGTTATACGACAAAAATGGTCGTTCCCTTACATAATTTTTTATTTTATTTTATAAAGTTTAAATTCATATCTCAAGCATTCCAAAACTTGGGTCAATTCTGTCCATTAAAAAAAAAAGATATAGCCTTATATAGACCTGTTCTTTTAATTTTCAGGGCACGCAATCACGCGATTCTGAGTCCTTCAGGTCAAGATATCTCCACTAATACATATTATTTTTCCAAAATATTTAATTAGTTATAAAATATATATTCATATCTCAAACTGACAAAAATTTGAATCAATTCTGTCCAATAATAAAAAAAATATCGCCAACTATGGTGCTTCTTTCCATTTTCAGGTCATGCAATCGCACGATTCGGAGTCCTTCAGGTCAATATATCTCCACTAATACGCAATATTTTTTTATTTTATATTTTTAATTATAAAGTATATAGTCATATCTCAAACTGACCTAAATTTGAATCAATTCTATCGAGTAGTAAAAAAGATATAGACGATCATATCCTTTCAGGTCAATTTTCAGGTCATTAGTGTAACCCCGGTAACAGTCATCGTACGAAATGACAACAATTCCATATATAATGATACAAACTAATATGAAACGGGCACGTCCATGAATGCTCGCGAATCTGAAAATTATCTGCCAATTTCACGCACAGCCAGTGCATCAAAATAGTGTCGAGGTGTTTTGGGCCGAGATCGGGGACGTCTTTTTTTTATGGCCGAATCTACAGAAACGTGCAAAAAGTATTCGGTCACTAATTTTTTACTGTAAATTTCATATTTTATGCTATCGCCTTATGTTTTAACTTTTATTATGTATATATGCCCCTTCGTGGGCCCTCTAATTTGGACCAATAAGATCTTATATCTTATAAAACCACAATTTTTCAAAACAGTACATACCAAAGTCAATTCTTGTTCGATTTTGATGATATTTTTTACCAACAGAAGCGAGAACGCATGTAGTTTTCTGTGATTATTTTAAAATATTTTTTTGAAGCACAGATTTTAAATATTCATGATTTAAACACAAACTTAAATTATTTGTCTTCAAATGTACTATCATTGTATTGTGTTTTTTGACGTTTGAAATTTAGTTTTGTGTTTAACTCGTGAACTCATAAAATTTATAGATTATAAAATTATGCTAAGATTACAGTGTAAAACTATTTATTTCTGCCTTTGTTGGTAAAAAAATCATCAAAATCGAACAAGAGTGGAGTTTGGAATAATGTTTTAAAAAAATGTGGTTTTATATGAAATATACAGTAAAAACTTAGTGACCGAATACTTTTTGCACGTCTCTAGTCTCATTCAATCGAACTCTCGTTCCTTGCGGAATCTCAAAAGTTAACTTCCGCACAGAAAAAAAATTCTTGTCAGTTTGTCAGAAGAGATTTAATAAATTTGAAAATATCAATATAAGTAAAACAAGCTAACAAAATGACTTTTAATATGGATTAGGCACAGCCTACAGGCGAGCATCGCATCTACGCATAGTCATGTACATGTTCAAATAGTAGATTTGGGTTCTTTTCTTCATTATTCTTGATTATTTTTCTTTGTTCTTCAATTCGACTTACCCAGTTAATTCTATTGCAAAGGAGATTTTTTGGGCCGAGATACCTGTATATCAGCCTCAGGGACAACTTTTTTTAAGGGCCGATCGTTTTTTAGGGGAGAAACAAGAAGGTCTAACGATTGTCCATTTTTTAAATAAATTAATCGTTTTATGTAAAGAAGCTGTACAGTTTCCTTTCTAATTTTTTTGGGGTAATTTTTAAACTGGATAGTTATTTTTTATTCAAAATTAAAAGACTATTTCCTATACTTCATGCCGATTGTCCATTCTATGCCAAAACTTAGAATCCATTTACGGTTGGTATTGATCATATATTGATTCATTTCCTTACACACATGTTGCTGTTTAGCTTGCATCTTGCAATGCTCGCTATTACACACAGGTTCCGGTTTTCAGTGGTATCGGACGTACGAGAGAGGGTACAAGATTTAGGATCATCTTTTCGCTTTATGTTATGAAGATCTTCATTAGTCGAGTGTGTAAGTGTGTTATACGGAACGTGTTTACAATGTGCAGAAATTGTTTATATCCATCAGTATGTGAAGCCATGTTTGTCAAAAAATCCTAAGTACACATTTTATACCATAAAGAGCTTGCTAACGCTCACATATTAGCCTAAGGTATTAAGTCGTTCCGGCCCTAACGCATGCCTACCCCAGTCGATCCGTACCAAAAGTATCTGTCTCGTAAGGTATAAAAATATCAGTTACAAGACCTTGTAATTTGTATTTATAAATATATATTAAGTAGAGAACAAAGTCCACAATTTTAACAAGTCAAGTGATACATGTAGCAGCACATGCCAGACTTGGGGTCAATTACATTCAAATGTAATCGATTACATTACAATTACTTTGCAATTTTCATGATTACATTACATTACGATTACATCAATTTTCAAATGTAATCGATTAAATTACAATTACTTTGTAAATGTAATCGATTACATTACTGATTACATTTAATGTCATGACAACCAATATATTAGTGTTTTATGTTATTTTGTCTCATGTGCATGCCATCTGTCCAATATCTCTTATTTAATGTATTTCTGACTCAGAACTATGAATTACAATTCAGTTTAATGTGATCATTGCATGATACAATAACATACAGTACATTGTAAATTATAAACAGCAATTCTCATTTTCCTTTTTTCATAAAATAAAATATGTTGTGTCTTATTACTATGACCAATATTCATTCCATCTTATACTATTAGTAAATATTATAACATACATTTGCACATTTTAATAATATATATCAAATAATTTCAAACATCCTGTTATTGTGGATAATAAACTAGCAGTTAACCTGTGCCACATATAAAATTTGTGATTAAGGTCTAATGACACCAAATTATGTAACAATTCCAATCACCATTACTAAATTTCACATCATTTCAATGTGTGTCCTTGATATATAATTCAGAAGATAAAAAAACAAAAGTCATTCTGATTCTAAAAATTTGCTTAAAAATTTGTACAATTTCTCAGTCTAAGTATGAAAACTAAATCCTTAATTTATGTACAGGTGTCAGGTAAATAGATTTAATCAAATATCCATTACAAGTTGCTACAGCAACTTTATCAATGCCGTTAAACGACAGAGGAATCTCGGACTAAGTATTACTATAAGGCCAAAAAAAAAAATATGTGTGTTTACGGTCACCCGACCTACCCTAATTTTTGCTAGCGACCCTATGCATTTTTACACAGAAATCGGATAACCATTTTTGTTGTTTAAACAGCAGCAATGTTTTATTTATTCAACTGCTAGCTTTTTGTCGAAATTGAGAGCAAAGAAGGTAGAAAAACTGCATAATTCGTCATTTTACCAGAATTTTCGAAAATTAAATACCGGAATCGGATTCTGGAACCGGGAACGACTATTTCCGGTTTTGTCGATAATAAAAAAAAAAAAATTAATCCCGACCGACCGACCCTAGATTTTTTTGACATGCGACAGTAAACACACATATATTTTTTTTTGGCCTAACCCACAAATAATGAAAATTATCATATATCTGTAATTCAATATTAGTAGGGAGATCAGACATTTTTCAATTTTATTTACACAATGGCAAATTCTGTAATTCTGTCTTACATTTGAAGACAGCTGCAGTGACAATGCACTAAAATTCTTCATATGTCACAATTTTTTTATATTTAAACTGGACAGAAGCGACCAAAATTGAATGGAAACTTTGGAAATGGCACCGCTATTTTGAAACTATTTATTCCCTGAAACACATGTTGCTGACCAGTTAGACTGAAATTAAAACTCTTCTGTAGTGCATAGTAGCTGTAGGCTAGGTTTTAATAATCTCATACAGTTTGATGAGAAAATTCAAAATTTTTATTTATACGTTCAATTTTATGGGTAAAATTTATCCAATTTTGGTGCAGTTTTCAATTTTCCCATTGAAATGCATGGTAAACAATAATTTAAAAAATGTGTTTGGAAACACATGTTGCTGATGAAACAAAGACTACAACTATGCAATTTCTTTTAGAACAATGTCTAAACTACATTTATCAAGTACAGTTTCATTAGATTTCATTATTGTTTTCAAATAATTTCTGATATTCTATTTCAAATGGCCACCATTATAAAATATAAGTGGTCATTTTCCGAACTTCAAATTGTCATAACTTTTGAACCGCTTAACAGATTTAAAAAAACTAAACACCACTGTAAATATCTTCAGGAGATCTGATCATTGGTGTGTACTTTAAGATATTTTAACACATTTTCAAAAAAAGTCTTGGCCCTCCTAATATTAGAAGGAAAATCCGCATCAAAATAAGAAGCAGAATTATCACATATTTTGTTGCAATATGTTCGTTTTTGCATGTCCAATAATAGCTAAAAGTCAGTGTTGGTTATTTGCCCTCAGGGCAAATTCGGGCCAAATATCAGTATTTGCCCTCATATATCCGTATTTGCCCCCTAATTTAACTTCCGGTACCGTATCTGCACAGTGGTCGCAAAGATTATTTGTCAAAGTTCAAGGAAAGATGATGCATAAAGATATGCATAAAATCGTATTTCAATCAAATTAACACATTTCAACATATTGGAATAAAGTTTAAATAACTTGAAACGGAATAATTAGCTCAAATGTATTCGTCGTGTTGAATAGGAATTTCCATTCAAATGTCAACGTCTTTGGGTAGATTTTACAAACAGTTTCTAACGTCATTGTACAGATCAACATTGTTTGGTACATTTTGTATATTTTTGAAACCAGAATCGAAGCAAAAATATTTGCTAGTTGAACAAATGCAGCTCTCTTTTATTTTTGCAATTTGTCAGTTCAAATATCTTTTTTGCAATATAAAAGTCAATGCTTGATTTGATTTGATTTGTGTTGTTTAACACCACAATATTTCAGCTATATCATGGCGACCAGTTTTAGTGGTGGAAGAAGCCGGAGTACCCGGAGAAAACAACCGATGGGCAAACAACTGGTAAACTTTATCACTTGCGGCTGCGAGTCGAGTGCACCCTTTTTGTAATTTACAAAGCCGGGTGCGAACCCACGCCGTATTGGTGATGGGCTTGTATGAGTTGCTAGGTAATCCAACTACCTAACTGATTGAGCCACCCAGGCCCTCGTCAATGCTTGGAAAAGGTCAATTTAAAATATGTGATAAAAAGATTATGACATGAAATTTTCCATATCGTCCTTGGTATCAACCCTCAACCCATATCAGCCCTCCAGCTTCGCTGTCGTGCTTGATATGGGAGTCTCGGGCTAATACCAGGGCCAATATGGAAAATGTCATGTAATAATCTCTTAATATCACATATCTCTTGAATATCAGATCTATACAAGCCCCAAATCCAAAATTTTACAAATATTACAACTTGCTAATTATCAGTTAATTTGTAAAATGCATGATTGAAAATATGTAGGAAAACAATTTAAACAAGGTTAGTTCATTTTCAACTATTTTTAGTTGATTTAAATGTAAAATTCACACCATAGACTTATAAATTCTGGTTGTTGATCATCACTCATATACGTGTACATTGTAACCAGGAAGGCCATCATTTCATTATGTAGCATATATTTACTGTCTTTCAGATCCAAACTTTGCAAGTTCTTGTACACATCGTCTGTCTTTGATATGTATTTTGTTAAAACTTACATTGTGCTTGCTTGACATTTCCTCCCTTTTTTCCAAAACCCAGGGGGTTCAATATTAGGAAGGTCCGAGTTCCATGACTTTTTGCTTCTGATTTCAGACTTTTACATTATTAGATTAGGTTCACCACAGACCGTCTGATTTTCGTTTGATGTGTCATTCCATTTTGATAAGTTTATTAAACTCTTTTAAACATCTATCTATTCTATTGCATTTAATTGTAAATCAGCTCATTTCGTTAAAAATCTACATGAGAAATGATATTTAATGACACCAGTCACAGTTATCATTTCTTTGCAAAGAGAACCACAATTCTGGAAAAACAGGCAAAAAAAAGGGGAAATATAGAACATGTACAGTACATGTATGTCGACCACGATTTACAGAGAATAGTCTTCTGCACATATAACTACGTCACAGTAAGCCAGTACTTGTAGCCGGAAGGGGGCTTATTTATTTTGTTGAATCGTTTATATGTATATACATGTACCTGTATATACTGGGCAGTAAATCTAGTGCCAGTGATCAAAATCAATGAAACCACACCCATAAAACATTTTGACCTGACTAAGCTTTTTTTAAACACTGTATTCCTTAATGTGCACAAGACTCTTCTGTTTCAAATACAACCTTGGTTCATATCTCCTGACAAGAAAGAAAATCTGAAGAATTGAAAAAAACACTGTATTCCTTAATGTGCACAAGACTCTTCTGTTTCAAATACAACCTTGGTTCATATCTCCTGGCAAGAAAGAAAATCTGAAGAATTGAAAAAAACACTGTATTCCTTAATGTGCACAAGACTCTTCTGTTTCAAATACAACCTTGGTTCATATCTCCTGACAAGAAAGAAAATCTGAAGAATTGAAAAGGTACAAGTTGTTTATTGATATTCAAAACATTAAAAAAAACCAGGACCTTCCTGATACATATGTATGAGGTGGACCTTCAGGATTTGAAACTGAAAGGTCCAGTACCTTTTACTTTAAAAAAGATAATTTTGAATCCCTGAAAACGACGGGAAAGGTATACATTGTACTGTAGAGGTCAGTTTGTGACATGTTTATTTAAACCACATGTAGATAATACCCTATAGTATAGTAGAATTAAAACTCTCTGTAGATCTTATTTCTATTCTCCAAAGATCAGTGCAGGATTTGCCTTTAGGCTTGGCGGGCTCAATGCTGAAGGCCTCAAAATCCAAGAGAGGCTTCAGCCAAGGTCAAGGTGTCAGGGCTCTCACTACTTTCAGAGAGCTCACAGGGAGAATTGGGAGACAGCCGAAAGATGCTTATGGGAGAGTCGAGAGTTTAATCAAACTTTGTTTCGCAGCAATGCTGAAGTCACTGTATAATATTTTTGATACTGTCATAGACCTTTCTTACATAGTCTCTAAACAACCTTTCAGTGATTTTCCTTGCAGTCGTGAAGGTAGGGGATTGGGAGGAGCCTAGGGCTCTCTTTATCTACAAAAGTAATTCCTTAAGCTTAATTGAATTTGATGTCATTAGTGTTTATAAGGGACTGGCCATTTAACTTTATTGGAGGGGGATCCCCCAGACTATATTATTTCCCCAGAGCCAGAAATTTTTATCACACAAAAGAGTAACACAATTCAAATTGTTTCTTTTTTAGATACGAACAAGCATAATATTTCTTCAATTACAACCATATTTTCTCGTTGCAAACTACAGGGTCAAATAACAGGGTCAAATTACCTTTTTGCATCTTTCAGGTCAATTTTTTTTTTCTATAAAATTTGACAACCAATTTTCTTCAGAAAAATAGCATATAGGATGGGTGCCAGTGCCACTGCCACTAGTGGAGCAGGAACTGCTAACCCTTCCGGAGCACCTGAGTTCACTCCCGGTTTTTAGTGGGGTTCGTGCTACTCGATCTTTAGTTTTATGTGTATATTTTGTAGATCGTTGTTTGCCCTTTTGTACTTTTTCTTTTGGCCATTGTGTTATCTGTTTTTCTTCAATATACGGTTTCTGATTACCCCTGTGGTATCTTCAAACTTTTCATATAGCCCTTCCTTTTTAAAGGTGAATGATTGCTTGCTTTCATATTTGAGTACATCAGTATTTAGAATGTCACTTGTCAGGGTCAGAGTTATCTGTGTATCAATGATAATTTGTTACATTTTTGACATCGTATAATGTGGTAGTACAGATTGCTTTATAGACATCTACGTTTTTATTTCTAAGACTAAGGGGGTCTTGTAGGTGTCTTAAGTTAATAGAATTTGTTCATGGCACGATATAACTGAAATATTGCTAAAGTTGGTGATATTATTATAAACAGTTATTAAACATCAATCAATCATATGTACATGTATCTATGAACGTTTTAAAAAAAATATCTAAAAAAAACTTAAGAATTGTTTACAGAGATACTTACAACTAATCTATGTGAGTGTTGGACTCATCATTTGCGTTTGGGACTCGTAAATAATTAAAGAATGCACTAGTGGGACTCGTCAAAATTTTATCCGACAAAATGTAAGGATCTCTGGCAGCTAAATAATGGATTTATTTATTACTGTGAAAAGAAAAATTAAACTATGACAGTCTTCACGCTAACCCACTTGCCCGAAGCCCGGGATAAGTAAAAATTATGATAGAATTTGTTTGAATAAATATAATTTATTTCTAAATATGGCATTCGGGCAAGTACATGTAGGTGAAAAAAATTAAGGCAAAGACTGCTATGATGGTTGACAGTTCCACCAATAATAATAAGAAAATGAACCGTCAGTTCTTGGTGTTCTAAAAAAAATGTGTAACTTTATATAAAATATTGATCTCTGATCTTAAGCTTGTTGATAATACAACAAAATGAGATAAACTTATATACAAATGTAATTGATTGATAATATAATATGACTATTTGTTTTATTTAACAATGTACGTCTGATATAAACATACACGTCATTATGTATTATACAGTGAAACCTGTCTAAACAGAACTACCTTGGGTCCACCTATTGTGTTCGGAATAGACAGGTGTTCGGTTTATACAGGTTAAATTAACAAAGATTTCCTAGATGTTAACTTTATTTACGGTCTCCACCATGACTTGGTTGACCGTTACGGAATATCTGTGTCACAAATGACCACGGATATGTTCCACTTTCCTCGTTCATGACTTATCTGCGGGTTTGTAACTAGATTAACATGATGGATGTCACTAGTGGAGTAGGAACTGCTTACCCTTCTGGAGCACCCGAGTTCACCCGTGATTTTTAGTGAATTTCGTGTTACTTAATCTTTAGGTGTATGTTTTGTACAATGTAGATCGTTGTTTGTCTTTTTGTACTTTTTGTTTTGGCCATTGTGTTTTCTGTTCTTCTTTGATTTACGGATTCTGATTACCCCTTGGGTATCTTCAAACTCTTCTTAACAAAGATTTCCTAGATGTTAGCTTTTTTTATAAGTTCGGTTTATACAGGATTGTGTTTTATTTAGGGTTTTGTTTATACAGGTCACACTGTATCTGTTAGTGTATACATTGTATATATGAAGACACTTTGTTCGAAGGACCATTTGAGTTTTGGCTTAAACAATATACATGTACAGTCAAACCTGTATATAACTGGCACTCTTGAAAGGGCCTATATGGACAGGTTAAAATTATATACACTATAAAAAAGTATATTCATTAATGGGAAAAATGAAACCACCCTCTATAGACAGTGATTTGTTATATAGGCAGGTTGAACTATCGACATCGTATATTAATTTATTCTTCAAACTAGAAAAGAAGTATGCCCCCACACTTGATGATTATGGACAAAGTTGTTTTGTTAGGAGGGATTTTTTAAAAATGAAGTGTGTCTGTAAGACACAAATGATGCCCCCACCTGACCATAAGAAATTAAAAACAAGTCAAAAGTTCTTTAACACTATGTATGATGTTCATATACAGATAGATACAATTAGTTTGCCCACACCCAACTTATTGCATTAGGGACATTAAAACTGTAGTAGGAGCCATACAAACCATGTATCCATTATGTAGCTAGTAAGAAGGAATGAAGTCCAACTACCTGTCATTTTGTGAATATTTGACAAAAATCCCCACCCCTCACTCCCCCACCGACTTTTCGTCGCGGGGGCATACAAAAATGACTAAGTCCAACTACCTGTCATTATCAAATATTTGATGAAAATCAAAATCCTGTGGACATGCACACCTCCATTATGTGTATAAACATCATACAAAATATTAAAACTGTAGCTCCAAAACTGTAGGAGGAGATAGCCGGACAAACCATGTATCTATATGTCCGAACGGACAGGGGTAAATTAATATGCCTCCCGACTTCGTCGCAGGGCGGGGGCATAAAAAAATATTTGAGAGTTTTAATCTCCATTTTTCAGTAGTTCTATAATTAAGATTTTTATCTGTTTATCTGACAAACAAGAATCATAGTAAATCTTCTCAGCATAAAATCTTTTCAGAAACTGCTTAGAATGGATTAAACCCCACAATGACAGCTGTTGTCATGGTTACTTGAATGGCAGTGATCAAATTTATTTTTCTAAAAGTGTGGGTTAAAAATCCATGTTGTCGACCACTGCTGGATATATATAATGTAGTTAAACCTGTATTAAGAGGTCACCTTTGGGACAAGAAAAAGTGTCCTTATAAAACAGGTGATTTCATAATGGAGGTTCAATTCAAAGGAAACTATCTATGACAAGACAAGAAAAAGGTGACTTTTTAATACAGGTGACTGCTTAATAGAGGTGACCGTATGGACATGTTTGATTAGTTTATATAGAATCACACTGGAATTATATTAGAATGAAAACAGATCTGAGAAATTTATACTATTATAAGCTGACTAACTTTAATATTGTGCATGATCTTGTTTGTTTAGAAGGATTATGTTATCTCAGGCCTCAATGTGGGATTTTAATGGCCACCATTGACCAACTTCAAAAATCTGGTGGCCAAATTCAAACTTTAGTGGCCAAAGTAAAAAAGATGGTAGCCAAGGATTTAATCAGAGTCTCAATGTTTTCTTCTATTTCAGTTTTGATATTTCCCTATCTCTGGAAAACCAAGTTTCGAGATCTTTTGCTGGGTCATATTTCTCCACGTTAGGCCCTTCATCATTAATCCTTGTGAGGTGTTCCAAGGTGGGAAATCGGAGATCCATGAATCTTGAAACTGTCTTTTGACATTCTTTTCCGCTCTAACGACCGCTTTTGGTTTCACTCTTACAGCCTTACTCGCCGAACTTGCGTCTACTATTTCAATATTTTCAATGGATGACGATTTTGATTGCTTATTTGCTTCTGTGACATTATCACCCTGGGATATTTTCACATATTTATGAAATTTGGTCCATTTTAGTAGACAAAATTGAGCCCTGTATCTGCCCAACTAAATTGTTTTCATATAATGTTTCATGAGAATATATACATGTAGGTCTGTAATACTCTATTTATAGGGTTAGGGTTATGTTGTTTAGCACCACTTTCAACAATATTTCAGTTATATCGTGGCAGTTGGGTTTATTGGTGGAGGAAACCAGAGTACCCAGAGAAAACCAGCATCCTGCCGCAAGTCACTGACAAACTTTATCACATAATGACGTATCGAGTACACCTCGCTATGAACGGGATTCGATAGGCACTAATTGCATAGGTAGTTGTAAATCCAACTACCTTATAATCATGATCATGACGATCCCAAGGCTCCCACTACTTTCAAATTAGAGGAGAAGTGACTTGCCTTTCAGAGAGCTCACAGGGAGAAGTGGGAGACAACAAAGAGAAGTGGGGAGATTTCTGGGAGAAGTTAATTGGATCCCCTGTATTTCTAAGAAGAATCAAATTTAAATTAATATGTATGAATTTCGAGCTGTATACCCTTACCATTAAAAATTTGCCAGCGTAACATGTACATGTATGCAGTCTTTACCTTAATTTTTTTTACATACTTGCCGGAAAGTCAAATTTAGAAGAAAGAAAAAAATTTATTCAAACAAATTCTTTAATAATTTTCACTTGTGCGAATCCAGTTTGACCTATTCCGGGCTTTGGACAAGTGGGTTAGCGGGAAGACTGGCTATAAATTTTAACTTCACTGAAATCTCCAATCTGAACTGGGTAATTCATTTTTTCCAGCTTTTTAATATTACATTTTTTAAAGTGAAAGTAGTTAATTTCATACATGCACACCAATAAATATTGTACGAACTTGACCTCAAATGACTTTTTTTTAGATCTTTTCATTGGCTATTGTCGGCATTTTAACAGCTGATGTGTATACAGAAAATCTGTTGTAGGATGGGGAAATCTTTTAAAAGCCGTAGTTATGAATGAAGTTCATAGTAATTAGCCGTGCCTCAAAGCAGTTAAGCAAATTCTGTTATTTATAGCTACATTATGAATGAAGTTTATAGTAATTAGCCACGCCTCCAAGCAGTTAAACAAATTCTTTTATTTATAGCTACACAAAAAATCAATAAACACACAGATCAACTTATATCGGTCAACGCATTAGGTTTAGCACACAAAACAATACAATTTTATGCAATCAAGTTCGTACAAAAATATTATCAGCCTTAAAATGGGAGACATTGACATTTAAAAGGTAGTGAATCAATTGTACGGTTCCAGCTTCGCTGTCACCGTTCAATTGATTCACTACCTTTAAATGTCTGTCTCCATTTTGTTGCTGGAACCGTACAATTGATTCACTACCTTTTAAATGTCAATGTCTCCCATTTTGCTGTACAATTGATTCACTACCTTTTAAATGTCAATGTCTCCCATTTTGCCGTACAATTGATTCACTACCTTTTAAATGTCAATGTCTCCCATTTTAAGGCTGATAATGATAATGTTTGATTGTATTTTCAAATTTATTTCAAATTGTTTTATTTGCCCGCCTCGATGTGGTATATCGTGAGTTTTTGAGCCTTGGTCTGGTCAAACCATAGACTGTAAAATTGGCATTTGTTGTTTTTCTGCTAAGCATGCAGCATTAAATGACTGTTGTTGCAGTGAGCTAGCACTATAAAAATCCTACTAAGTGTGTTGGTTTAGTACAAAGCAGACCTCATCATCATATCATTGAGTATTACTTATTCTTGTCATAATATAGCTGAAAAATTGCTCATTTGGCACTAAACAACAGTCACTCATTTTGATAGTATTAACTATTTCAAAAAATTTTGACGTTTTTCTAGAATTAGGGGAAGGAAACAAACATTTAGATGTCATTCATACAACTTTACAGATTTCAAGGAAAAATGAATAAAATCTAAAATCAGGAAATATAAGATCAATAATAATAATAAAACATATACAAAACATGAATTTACTGTTAAATTTGAAGGATATTACCAAAATACTAGCAAAGGCACACTTCAAATGCAAATATAAAAAAAATGATGTGAAAAAAAAGACATTTTTGTTGAAACATGTTTCTATGAAGCTGTTGGAAGTCTCCTTGTCATGCCTTCACTTCTCCCACTTGTTCCCTGAGGGAGAAAAGTCTCCCTATTTTTCGCAAGTGTGGTGAGCCCTGCTTATTTCTTAATTTATTTTAATTCGATAATTTTTTTTATTGGAAATAGCTTGTGTTATAGGTGTAATCCAAGTACATACAAAATAAAGAATACTACATACTACTGACAATGAGAATGGAGCTCAGAGATCCTTGCAAATCGCCTAGATGGGTTCTGGGCCTACCATTTTCAGTTGGATCTCGTAAAGGTCAAACCAAAGGTCATGGCCGTGATCGTATGGTAGTTGGATTTACAACTAACTCTGCAATCAGTGCCTATGACCACTGATGAGTGATGTTGTGAGTTTGAATCTCGATCAGGGTGAGGTGTAAAACATTTATTTGATAAAAAGTTTGTCTGTGACTTGCGACAGGTCAGTGGTTTTCTCCGGGTCTTCCGGTTTCCTCCCCCAATAAAACTGACTGCCACGTTATAACTTAAATATTGTTGAAAGTGGTGTTAAACACCATCAAGCAAGCAACAGCATCAAACCATTCCCGGTTGGATCTCGTCAAAGCTTTCAAATTTTAAATTTAAATGGGAGTCCTGAGACTCACCAAATTTTGAGAAATGTCTTCTAATAATTATAAATTCTTAACACAGTTAGTTTATAGCTAATCTTCCCTGAGGCCCTCATCAACATATTAAAATATACATTGTAAAATATAGTCTATATATTCTATATAAAAGTTATACAAGAAGCAAAACATTGTAGTAAATATACACAAAAAGATGTAGTTTATATTTAATGGTAACTTATGGTGCATCATCATTTAAAATGAGACTTTTAACTCTTGCTTTAAATGCATTATGAGAAGAAGCTTGTCGTATCGAAAACGAAAGTTCATTCCATAAAAGCATTTTTTGTATGTAAAAGTCTTAAAAAGTTCGGTTTTTGCTTTTGGTACATTTTATTTGTAACTTTTCACTAGCAACATTTCTGAGAGTGTAATGATTTGTATCCGACAGGTATTTTATTTTTGTTTTAGATAAAGGTGCTTCATTCTGGACTCGTCAACATAATAATATGATACAAATTCATACTATATTTTGTAGGTATATGGAAAAGATGGCCACTGTGTTTGGTATGGAGAATGTGGACCGTCTCCCACAGGGAAATACAACTGTTTATATACTGGTCCTGCTAAAGCAATGAAAAATAGCACAGGAATTGAAATTCTCAAGACTTACTGTCCTGATTTAGTTAATGGTGAGTTTTCTTATCATTGATTCACAGATTACCGTCATTAGAGTTGCATAATGCACATTCATGTATTATGCACACCCCCCTCTTGGCCTTGAAAATCTACAGAAAAATGTGATTTCCCGGTCTGAAAAAAGAGTGAAACATATTGTTCTTGTGTATAATGTGCACCCCTCCTGCAAAATAAAGAATATATGTGAAATCTAGTGCATTATATATACATACCGGGTAGGTCATTACGGTATTAAAATTTACTAATCAAATTACCAATCAAGCACAACACAATTTGACCTTTGAGTTTCATACATGTACTCCAAAATCGTATAATCAGAACACTTAAAACTTTGGATACTGTGTTTTGATTGGCTGTTTTTCAATTATGAGTACAAAAATTCAAGGTCAAGTCATGGCATATAAATTTAAATTTATTTCTTAGATTGTTTATGTTCGCAAAACAAGGGACATGTCATAGTCTATCAAAGACATTTGTAAAACAGCTTAGGATTCGTTAACAACAAATTTTTGTACAAATGATAACACATTTGCTAGGATAAAGAGCAAAGACTGGTTGGCTCGAAATCAGGATAATGTGTCTGAGTGGAGCGACATGTCTTTCCGTGAACTGTTGTTTCACTTAGCGTGTTGGTCTGGTGCAAATTGAACATCATCATCTCATCGAAATGTACAGGTATGCTGATCCAGGAATGATATAGCTGAAACATTGCTCATTAAGAATTAAAGACCAATCACTGGCTAGTAAAACATATTGATGAGAATGGGTAGTGCCATCCAAAACTCCAAGTTATAGTATTTTTTATAAATAAATCCTGTCATACAGGTACCTCAATATAATTTATTTTCTTGGATAATTCGAAAAAAAAAATTCCTCCATTTGAAAAAAATATTTTCTAAATTACTCGAGTACTTTTCTTTTATTTTTATTTTTGATAGAATATTTAGTGTATTTTGAATGTGTATTACATGTAGCACTTCCAGTGTATTTTTATGACGAGTTTATACATTGATCATTCCGATAGCCTGAACTACAAAAAAATGTACTTTCGTATCCAAAATAAACAGTTTATTTTATTAATATCATTTAATATCTTTAAATTTTATCTTTTAATATCAGTTAAACTTTTATCTTTTAGTCTTAATATCAGTTAAACTTATATTTAAAGATAAAATTTAAAAATATTAAATGGTACATGTACTAATTTTGAAATTGTTCACTTCCGTCTGAGATTATATTACACACAACATTCCTACACTACAGACCATGTGTGTAAAGTGCATGTTTTCTACATTGCGAGGTACATCATTGGGAAATAATATACAATTAATGACTTTTAATGAGGTGGATACAAGGATTTATTAACCCAGGAATATTATATTCACCGAAGCCAGATGGCAGAGGTAAATATATTATTCTTGGGTTAATAAATCCTGGTATACATTGAATTGAAAGTCATTAATTGTTTTATTATATGACACATTTTATATGTTTCTTTTACCCTTAAAATAAGCTTTTATCACAACGTTTTCTTTGGTTTCGTATGGTGCAATACATTGGAATGTTATTCTCACCGTGCGTTACGTCGCGTGAGGTGAATATAACGACGTTATATCAAAGAACGTTTCTAGGGACATCTGCCAATCAGAAAAGACATTATCTGACCTTTGTTGGTTGAGTGGGTGAGTGATTGTTGTTTAATGCCAACTAAGCAATTATTCAGCTATATCACGGCAAGAACAAGTTAATTTGCAATGAAATGATGATGAAGTCTGCTTTGTACTTATAATAAGACCAACACGCTTAGTTGGATTTTTATAGTGCTAACTCACTGAAACAACAGTCTGCAGATAGACACGTCGCCCCACTCGTACACATTATCCTGATTCCTAGCCAACCAGTCTTTGCTCTTTCTCCTTAATGCTGCGTGCTTAGCGGAGAAACAACAAAGACCAATTTTATAGTCTTTGGTTTGACCCGAACGGGGCTCGAACCCATGATCTACCGCACTCGAGGCAAGCCCGCTAACCATTACAACCATGATCTACCGCACTCGAGGCAAGCCCGCTAACCATTTCAACCATGATCTACCGCACTCGAGGCAAGCCTGCTAACCATTACAACACCGATGCGGTTCTTTTGTTGGTTGATACATGATATTATAAGGATTAACCGCTATGTTTTCAGAAATCTTTGATGTGTAAACTTGGCTGATATCCTCACAAGCGGCAGAGTTTAAACATCTGCAATTTTACACATCGATAATTTAATCCTGTAGTTTTTAAATTTTCAATATACAAATATATTACAGACATCACCAGAGTGGGAAATCACCACTCACCAACTCGCTAAAAGTGTAAAATGATCACATGTAAAAACAATACAATACAATACAAACATAACACACTATTAACAATATTATATGACACATCCACTATAAATTAAATTGAAAACTTTATTCTATATAATCTATGTATATTAACTAATGTAAGATATATAACAGAGTTAATTAAAAATATTCAATTTTTGTTCTGAACAAAAATAACTCGAATACAATGTACTGGTAAAATTATTTTCTCTTCGACACAACGAGCTTCAAATGTATATAAGTATATAATGACATCACTTTTTATCCTGTATATAAGTTTTAGGAGTATCAATATTCTGTTTCAACATTTTTTCGATTAGATTTTAGAACAATGTTTTGACAGTGCGGTATTTTTAGTTTTTCATTTTATCTCTTTTTATTTAGCTCACTTGCCAAAGGCAATGTGACCTTTCACCATCGCTTGGTATCCGTCGTTCGTTAACTTTTCACCTTTTAATCTTCTTCTCTTACTCTGAAACCGCTTGACCAAATGAACCGAAACCTGGTATGGAGCATCTATGGGAGGTCCTTTATAAATATTACTCATTTCATCCTGATCCGTTAACAAACAAGGCTGTCATGGGAAATTCTTGTTTCTGGTAGGCAGATTTCTAAAAAATCTTCTCCTCTGAAACCGCTTAGCCAAATAAACCGAAACTTGGTATGAGGAAGCTATATGGAAGGTCCTATTTTAAGATTGCTCATTTGTCCCGATCTGTTTACAAACATGGCCGTCATAGGCGATTCTTGTTTCTGGTTGGTTGATTTCTAAAAATCTTTTCCTCCAAAACCACTTTGCCAAATATAGAAAATTTTTACAGGAAGCATCTATGTAAGGTTTTCTATAAGATTTCTTCATTTCATCCCGATTGGACAAAAACATGGTCGCCATGGGCAATTCTTATTTTTGATTGTCTGAAATAAAAAAAAAATCTTGTCCTCTGAAACTAGGAGGCACAATGATTTGTTACTTTGTAGGAATGATGTATGGGAGGTCCTGTGCAAAATTTCCATAATTTGCAATCTTCGTGCTAACCTAACCCACTTGCCCGAAGCCCGGGACAAGTAAAACAGGATTTGGACAAGTGAAAATTATGAAAGAATTTGTTTGAATAAATAGAAAACTTTTCTAAATTTGGCTTTGGGGCAAGTAGGTGAAAAAAATTAAGACAAAGACTGTTTTGTGCCGATCATACAACTAATTATATATAATATGGCAGCTATAGGCAGTTTTTGTTTGCGATTGGCCAATTAAAAAAAATCTTCTCAATAACATTTGGCCAAATTTATTGAAATTTGGCAGGAAGCATAGGTCTATGGAAGGTTCTGTATAAAGTTTCTGCAAAACAAGATGACAGGTGACTCTAGTTCAAATAATTATTGTTATCTTTTTTAGGTTCCGACCCTCTGATGACATGTTGTGATACTGATCAGCTAATCACTATTAAAACAAACATGGGATTACCACAGCAATTCTTCCAACGTTGTCCATCCTGCTATCACAATTTTCTCAATTTGTACTGTTATCAGACATGTCATAAATCTAATAGTAATTTCATCAAAGTTAATGACACCAAAACTTTCAAGAACAAAACACAAATTGTGTCGGTTGACTATCTGATAACACATGAATTTGCCAATGGAATGTTTAATTCATGTAAACAAGTCCAGATGCCGAGTGGTAATGAAAAAGCATTGAGCATTTTTTGTGGTCATCCTGCAGCTGAATGTACCATAAAGAAATGGCTCGACTATATGGGGGATACCTCCAATGGACATACGCCATTCAAAATAAACTTTACCATTACTACAGATGAACCGTGGTTTGATCCTACAACCAATAAGACGTATACCCCCATGAATGTAGCAACAACTAACTGTAATGAAACGGCACTCAACAGATCGGCCTGCAGTTGTCAAGATTGTAAGGCAAGCTGTGGTGAAATACCTTCATATCCAAAACCCACAAAACCACCGACAATCCTTGGATTTGATTCATGGTATTTTATAATGTTCATTCTGTACATAATTTTCCTCCTATTTTTCGGAACCTACGTCTTATGTTATAACATCATATTTTTGAATGCTTTTGGTGTAAAGGAGGAAAGCAATAGATATGACAGCACTACTGAAGATAGGAGTGATTTGAGAAGTGGTATAAACAGACAAGGGAGGAGTGTTAGGAGGAATCTAACCAATGCAGCTGCTCCTCTCATTAGCAAAAATAGCATCAATTGTTTTGAAAAGATTGGCGCCAAGATTGAAAATTTTTTACAAACAGTTTTTACAAAATGGGGCACCTGTTGTGCTAGACATCCTATCATTGTCATAGTCCTTGGAATCATTGTTGCCGGAGGATTGTCGGCTGGTATAACTATGTTCAAAGTCACAACAAATCCTGTAGAATTGTGGTCAGCCAAGAACAGCAGAGCTAGAATGGAAAAGGACTACTTTGATTCACATTTTGGGTGAGTTTTGATTCACATTTTAGGTATGTTTTGATTCACATTTAGGGTGAGCTTTGAATCACCTTTTGGGTGAATTTTTATTCACACTTTGGATGAGTTTTGATTCACATTTTGGATGAGTTTTGATTCACATTTTGAGTGAATTTTGATTCACATTTTGAGTGAGTTTTGATTCACATTGTGGGTGAGTTTTGATTCACATTTTGGATGAGTTTTGATTCACATTTTGAGTGAGTTTTGATTCACATTTTGGGTGAGTCTTGATTCACATTTTGGGTATGTTTTAATTCAGATTTTGGGGCATTTGGTTAAAATAGATAAACTGTCCACTGCATGATACATACGTGTTCTTACAAATAGATGAAATATTGTTGAAATTGGCATTAAACACCATCAAACAAAACAAACAAACTGTATCAGTTTGGTAATCTAGTGTATATGCATGTTTTTTTTAATTTTTATTTAGAGACACAAAAATTATCATTATCCAAATGATAATGTAACACTAACAGATATTTAATCAGGATCATGAAAATTTGTTAAATATCAAAGCGGTACAGATCCCTCCAAGTGTATCAACGATCATACTCTCAGGTCGGACACAGAGTTTTGTCGGACTTGAAGAGAGTGTCACTCTTAAAATTGTCTGACAAAATGTCCGACAAAATCCTCCCAGGTCGGAGTGAGAGTGAGAGTATCCCATGTCAGAGTGAGAGTCTCCACTCTCAGATAGTTAAACTGTAAACAGGAAACGTCCCCAAATTCTGCTAACCAATAAATTTGTGCATAAAGAAACATGCGTATCTGTTACCTGTTACCTATCTTGAATCTTCATCCACTGCCTGGATAACCGTTGTTGCCAACGTATTCACCACTGAAGTCCAGAATCATAAATGTCTGGTATGGTGTACCCCTATCATTTATCCCTAACTTATCTCTAAAATATCCCTATGTAGTTTAAAACGGGTTTAAAAGTATTTAAAAGTATTTATTAGTATCTTAGTAAATCCATTAATTCCGGGGTTTTTTTCTTGAAAATTGGCAGTCTGCGGAGTCCTGTTATAGGTGAAATGATATTTTATAAGTGTATTCTACGTTGTTTTTTTTATAGTTTACCTGTCAAAACATCACCCATCTCAGCATGTCGTCGCATCAGGCATTCATGATATACAAATACACCTATCACAGGTGTGAAAAAAACATTGCTCAAGACTCCTTTTATTATACTAAGACTTGTAAACATAGATAACTATTTTGCGTTTTTGATTTTCAAGCCGTCTTTCAATTTATTTGTACTTAAAAAATAAATTTATATCTTTTTTCTTATATAAATATCTTAATAAAATAAATACATTTACGGTGAGAAATTATTATACGTCATGATATCGTTATTTAGGTAAATACTTATTAGACAGATTTTTTTTAAAACCATTTTTGTCTTTTTACTTGATAACTGACCCAAGCTAATTAATAAATGAAATGTGACTTAATGTGTTAATTATATAAATCCTTGCCTTCTATAAATTTTAATTTCTTATCTAATTCTTATTATTATTATGTAACAATATGGTCAGGTTGTTATTTTCATTGAATGGCATCTCAAAATAGATGGCTTCACAGTAGGAGCTCTTCCTGTATATTGGTTACATCCTGTATATTACAACTGACAGCTAATGCATGACAAACAATTTTAATCAGCCATCATTATCATAAAATACATTTTTTTACTCTTTATTTTGATGATGGCACCTAATTCCCATCACCTACATTTTTGTAATCCAAATTAGTATAGTAGAGGAGTACCGTATTTTTCGGACGATAAATCTAGATAAAAATGACAATTTTGTTTAAGGTATACCTTTATTTTGCTGTAGGTTTATTTCTGAATAAGAAGACTCATATCATCGATGTTCTTGGTGTTATTTTTTTTTAAGTAAAGCAATAAAAGTATACTAACAGGGGGTGCAATTCTGGGGGAAAAATATTCAACATCCGAAAAAAATCAATATTCAATGATTGAAGTGTTAGCGAAAATCAGTTCAATATTGTATTTTATAATAAAATATATACTCAGGGGTTAAAAAATCTTGGACCACCTCACTAGCCCAGGGCTAGCATACTCCCAAATATTACTAGCCCGAATCTATGAACCACTAGTCCTGATCAATACCGTGATTTCATGAATCCGACTTGCAGACTTGAACCGTTGTACAACATGTACAATGTATATTAGTTTAACTATCTTTCTTTTCAGATCTGGTATTGCGTTTTATTTTCACTTATTTTCCACAGTTCAGGTCACTGTAAGGCCAAACAAAAAATATGTGGTCACATGTCAAAAAAATCTAGGGTCGGTCGGCATTAAATTTTTTATTTTTTTTTTTACTATCGGCAAAACCGGAAATAGTCGTTCCCGGTTCCGGAATCCGAATCCGGTATTTCATTTTCGAAATTTCCGGTAAGCCGTCATTTGTTGAAGCTGTTTTATGACGAGAATACACAGTTTTTCTACCTTCTTTGCTCTCAATTTCGACAAAAAGCTAGCGGTTGAATAAATAAAACATTGCTGCTGATTAAACAACATATAACATATATGAATATAAGTAGATACGCGAATATTGACAAGTTTGTCAATATCCGATATATATTTTTACTAGCCCGTCGGGCATACAGCTGATTATTTCAGCTAGCCCAAATGTGGAAATTACTAGCCCCGGGTGTAGGGCTAGGGGATTTTTTAACCCCTGATACTATAAAAAATGTATCTTGTTGAAAAAAATCACAGGGTGGATCGATTTACAATGTAAAATTATTATCACAAAATATCTAAATATAGCTATAGCTTTTCCATCAAACACGAGCATGCGCACGTGGTTGTAGTAAAAAATAGCGGTTGCAATACATCTCACAGTAAGCGTGTAGAACAAGCTTTTTATACTAAATATATTGGAAAATAAGTTATATCGATTTCGTTACTTAATCGATATTTTATTGCAATAATTTATATGAGGCTTTGGGTGTTTAAACGTCACTTTTCAACAATATTTGAGTTATATATTGATCTTTGAGCTACCTTTCCTGGCGCCAATATGGTGCAAGGTAGAAATACACTAGGGTATTTACGTACCCGGACATTCTACACACCGGAAAGAAAGTACGCTTACAAATACGCATCGATCACAAAATGTTTGACATGTTCACCTCGAGAAATGTAAAAAAAAATCTTTAAATATCCACAATGTCTGACCAAATAGTCGGACTTAGAGAGTGTTGACTCTCAAATTTGTCGGACATTTCTCTGGAGTGAGTCGGACATTTTGCGAGGAATATGTCCAACCTGAGAGTATGAGCGTTGATACACTTGGAGTGTACTGTACATGTATATATATTTTTGGCATTTGATTGCCACACTACTATGTGATGATTCTATATAATAGCTAGTACTGGTACACCAATATAAAATTCATGAAATTATGGCTTGGTCCAGAGATTAGAAAATATACTTTGTGCTGAATTCTTTTTTTTGGAGATTTTCACCCTGACCGCTAAGGGGGAAACGATTCACCGTATGTACCGAAATCACGATTATTTTGGGGACTGTTCGGTTCACGATACGTGGAGGCCACTTACGATACAAACGATATGATGCTCATTTTTTGAAAAAAAGTAGTGTTGAACTTCCGTTTTCTTCTTTTGGTGATCATTTAATTAATATTTTGAGAAAAGTGAATCGATTAATTTACGCTTTTAAAATTAATTAATCAAATATTTATAATTTTCGCTAGTACGTAAGCGAACTCATATAAAAAAGAACATGGCAGCGCCCATGTCAACCAGCATGGACTTCAAGGAATAGTTACAGTTTCCTATGAAACGTATTGTAATACATATCAAATATCGCGATACGTATCGCTTGTGGAAAAAGTGTATCGTTACACCGCTACCGACCGCCCCCTCCCCCTGTCTGTTGTGACCTTACTTCGACAAATTGTTTCTCTATTTCAGACCTTTCTACAGAACTGAGCAATTAATCATCACTAGACCCCACAACAAAACTATATTCTCACATCAAAAACCAGGGTCCATAATAGCTTACCAGAACTATACCTCACTGTTTGATAGAGAATTCTTACACATGGTTAGTATTATTACAGTAGTTTCCCCTTTATGGTTAGTATTATTACAGTAGTCTCCCCTTTATGGTTAATATTATTACAGTAGTCTCCCCTTTATGGTTAGTATTATTACCGTAGTCTCCCCTTTATGGTTAATATTATTACAGTAGTCTCCCCTTTATAGTTAGTATTATTACAGTAGTCTCCCCTTTATGGTTAGTATTATTACAGTAATCTCCCCTTTATAGTTAGTATTATTACAGTAGTCTCCCCTTTATGGTTAGTATTATTACAGTAGTCTCCCCTTTATAGTTAGTATTATTACAGTAGTCTCCCCTTTATGGTTAGTATTATTACCGTAGTCTCCCCTTTATTGTTAGTATTATTACAGTAGTCTCCCCTTTATACTTAGTATTATTACAGTAGTCTCCCCTTTATGGTTAGTATTATTACAGTAGTCTCCCCTTTATAGTTAGTATTATTACAGTAGTCTCCCCTTTATAGTTAGTATTATTACAGTAGTCTCCCCTTTATGGTTAGTATTATTACAGTAGTCTCCCCTTTATAGTTAGTATTATTACAGTAGTCTCCCCTTTATGGTTAGTATTATTACAGTAGTCTCCCCTTTATGGTTAGTATTATTACAGTAGTCTCCCCTTTATGGTTAATATTATTACAGTAGTCTCCCCTTTATAGTTAGTATTATTACAGTAGTCTCCCCTTTATGGTTAGTATTATTACAGTAATCTCCCCTTTATAGTTAGTATTATTACAGTAGTCTCCCCTTTATGGTTAGTATTATTACAGTAGTCTCCCCTTTATAGTTAGTATTATTACAGTAGTCTCCCCTTTATGGTTAGTATTATTACCGTAGTCTCCCCTTTATTGTTAGTATTATTACAGTAGTCTCCCCTTTATACTTAGTATTATTACAGTAGTCTCCCCTTTATGGTTAGTATTATTACAGTAGTCTCCCCTTTATAGTTAGTATTATTACAGTAGTCTCCCCTTTATAGTTAGTATTATTACAGTAGTCTCCCCTTTATGGTTAGTATTATTACAGTAGTCTCCCCTTTATAGTTAGTATTATTACAGTAGTCTCCCCTTTATGGTTAGTATTATTACAGTAGTCTCCCCTTTATGGTTAGTATGCGAGCTTAAGCGAGCTCTTTATGGTATAAAATGTGTACTTAGGATTTTTGAACAAACATGGCTGAACATATTGTCGAAGGAAAAAAAATTCTACGTTTTGTAAACACCGGTTTCCGGGTAACACACTCAACTAATGAAGATCTTCTTAGCATAAACCGCAAAGGTGATCCTGAAGTCTCGTACCCTCTCTCGTAAGGAACAATAACTCGAATAAAGGAACGACAGCTCGATTGAATGAGACTAGATTCGGCCCTAAAAAAAAGTCGTCCCCAATATATCTCGGCCCAAATAATCTCGACACTTTTTGATGAAATTGCCAGATAATTTTCAGATGCGCAAGCATTCAAGGCCGTGCCAGTTTCATATTATTATTACAGTAGTCTCCCCTTTATGGTTAGTATTATTACAGTAGTCTCCCCTTTATGGTTAGTATTATTACTGTAGTCTCCCCTTTATAGTTAGTATTATTACAGTAGTCTCCCCTTTATGGTTAGTATTATTACAGTAGTCTCCCCTTTATGGTTAGTATTATTACTGTAGTCTCCCCTTTGTGGTTAGTATTATTACAGTAGTCCCCCCTTTATACTTAGTATTATTACAGTAGTCTCCCCTTTATGGTTAGTATTATTACTGTAGTCTCCCCTTTATGGTTAGTATTATTACAGTAGTCTCCCCTTTATGGTTAGTATTATTACAGTAGTCTCCCCTTTATAGTTAGTATTATTACAGTAGTCTCCCCTTTAGTTAGTATTATTACAGTAGTCTCCCCTTTATGGTTAGTATTATTACAGTAGTCTCCCCTTTATGGTTAGTATTATTACAGTAGTCTCCCCTTTATGGTTAGTATTATTACAGTAGTCTCCCCTTTATAGTTAGTATTATTACAGTAGTCTCCCCTTTATAGTTAGTATTATTACAGTAGTCTCCCCTTTATAGTTAGTATTATTACAGTAGTCTCCCCTTTATAGTTAGTATTATTAGTTCACCTGGACCAAAGGTCCAGGTGAACTATTGCCATCACTTGGCGTCCGTCGTCTGTCGTCTGTCGTCTGTCGTCTGTAAACTTTTCACATTTCAAGCTTCTTCTCCGAAACCACTTGGCCGATTAGAACCGAACTTAGCAGGAATGTTCCTTGGATGGTCCTCTACAAAGTTACTGTTTTTCGTTCCAGTCGGATATTCAATATGGCTGCCAGGGCCAATAATATGCTCTGATTGGCTGAAATTTCAAAGATCTTCTTCTCCGAAACTAATGAACTGACTGAACCCAAACTGTAAAGGAATGATCATTGGAATGTCCTTTACCAAGTTACTGTTTTTTATACCGATCGGAAATCCAAGATGGCCGCCATCGCAGGACATAGATTAACATTGGACCCTATGGGAAAATGTTCAAATGCCTTCTTCTCAGAAACTACAAATATGATTAAAGCCAAACTGTACATGAATGTTCATTGGATGGTCCTCTACAATCTTAAGGTTTTTTGTTCCGATATGAAATTCAAAATGGCGGCTACGGCAGGACTTAGTTTAACATTGGACCCTATGGGAAAAATGTTTCAAAATGCTTCTTCTCTGAAACCACTTGGACAGTTGAAACCAAACTGCCCAGGAATGATCATTGGAAGGTCCTCTACAAATTTTCTGTTTTTTATGCCGGTCGGAAATCCAAGATGGCCGCCACCGCAGGACATAGATTAACATTGGACCCTATGGGAAAATGTTCAAATGCCTTCTTCTCAGAAACTACAAATATTATTAAAGCCAAACTGTACATGAATGTTCATTGGATGGTCCTCTACAATCTTAAGGTTTTTTGTTCCGATATGAAATTCAAAATGGCGGCTACGGCAGGACTTAGTTTAACATTGGACCCTATGGGAAAAATGTTTCAAAATACTTCTTCTCTGAAACCACTTGGACAGTTGAAACCAAACTTCCCAGGAATGATCATTGGAAGGTCCTCTACAAATTTTCTGTTTTTTATGCCGGTCGGAAATCCAAGATGGCCGCCACCGCAGGACATAGATTAACATTGGACCCTATGGGAAAATATTCAAATGCCTTCTACTCAGAAACTACAAATATGATTAAAGCCAAACTGTACATGAATGTTCATTAGATGGTCCTCTACAAACTTTACGTTTTTTGTTCCGGTATGAAATTCAAAATGGCGGCTACGGCAGGACTTAGTTTAACATTGAACCCTATGGGAAAAATGTTTCAAAACGCCTCTTCTCTGAAACCACTTGGATAATTGAAACCAAACTGCCTAGGAATGATCATTGGAAGGTCCTCTAGAAATTTTATGTTTTTTATGCCGATCGGAAATCCAAGATGGCCGCCACCGCAATACATAGATTAACATTGGACCCTATGGGAAAATGTTCAAATGCCTTCTTCTCAGAAACTACAAATATGATTAAAGCCAAACTGTACATGAATGTTCATTGGATGGTCCTCTACAATCTTAAGGTTTTTTGTTCCGATATGAAATTCAAAATGGCGGCTACAGCAGAACTTAGTTTAACATTGGACCCTATGGGGGAAAAATGTTTCAAAATGCTTCTTCTCTGAAACCACTTGGACAGTTGAAACCAAACTGCCCAGGAATGATCATTGGAAGGTCCTCTACAAATTTTCCGTTTTTTATGCCGGTCAGAAATCCAAGATGGCCGCCACCGCAGGACATAGATTAACATTGGACCCTATGGGAAAATATTCAAATGCCTTCTACTCAGAAACTACAAATATTATTAAAGCCAAACTGTACATGAATGTTCATTAGATGGTCCTCTACAAACTTTACGTTTTTTGTTCTGGTATGAAATTCAAAATGGCGGCTACGGCAGGACTTAGTTTAACATTGGACCCTATGGGAAAAATGTTTCAAAATGCTTCTTCTCTGAAACCACTTGGACAGTTGAAACCAAACTGCCCAGGAATGATCATTGGAAGGTCCTCTACAAATTTAAGGTTTTTTATGCCGGTCGGAAATCCAAGATGGCCGCCACCGCAGGACATAGATTAACATTGGACCCTATGGGAAAATATTCAAATGCCTTCTACTCAGAAACTACAAATATGATTAAAGCCAAACTGTACATGAATGTTCATTAGATTGTCCTCTACAAACTTTACGTTTTTTGTTCCGATATGAAATTCAAAATGGCGGCTACGGCAGGACTTAGTTTAACATTGGACCCTATGGGAAAAATGTTTCAAAACGCTTCTTCTCTGAAACCACTTGGATAATTGAAACCAAACTGCCTAGGAATGATCATTGGAAGGTCCTCTACAAATTTTATGTTTTTTATGCCAATCGGAAATCCAAGATGGCCACCACCGCAATACATAGATTAACATTGGACCCTATGGGAAAATGTTCAAATGCCTTCTTCTCAGAAACTACAAATATGATTAAAGCCAAACTGTACATGAATGTTCATTGGATGGTCCTCTACAATCTTAAGGTTTTTTGTTCCGATATGAAATTCAAAATGGCGGCTACAGCAGGACTTAGTTTAACATTGGACCCTATGGGAAAAATGTTTCAAAATGCTTCTTCTCTGAAACCACTTGGACAGTTGAAACCAAACTGCCCAGGAATGATCATTGGAAGGTCCTCTACAAATTTTCCGTTTTTTATGCCGATCGGAAATCCAAGATGGCCGCCACCGCAGGACAGATTAACATTGGACCCTATGGGAAAATATTCAAATGCCTTCTACTCAGAAACTACAAATATGATTAAAGCCAAACTGTACATGAATGTTCATTAGATGGTCCTCTACAAACTTTACGTTTTTTGTTCTGGTATGAAATTCAAAATGGCGGCTACGGCAGGACTTAGTTTAACATTGGACCCTATGGGAAAAATGTTTCAAAACGCTTCTTCTCTGAAACCACTTGGATAATTGAAACCAAACTGCCTAGGAATGATCATTGGAAGGTCCTCTACAAATTTTATGTTTTTTATGCCGATCGGAAATCCAAGATGGCCACCACCGCAATACATAGATTAACATTGGACCCTATGGGAAAATGTTCAAATGCCTTCTACTCAGAAACTACAAATATGATTAAAGCCAAACTGTACATGAATGTTCATTAGATGGTCCTCTACAAACTTTACGTTTTTTGTTCAGATATGAAATTCAAAATGGCGGCTACGGCAGGACTTAGTTTAACATTGGACCCTATGGGAAAAATGTTTCAAAACGCTTCTTCTCTGAAACCACTTGGATAATTGAAACCAAACTGCCCAGGAATGATCATTGGAAGGTCCTCTACAAAGTTTCTGTTTTTTTATGCCGATCGGAAATTCAAGATGGCCGCCACCGCAGGACATAGATTAACATTGGACCCTATGGGAAAATGTTCAAATGCCTTCTTCTCAGAAACTACAAATATGATTAAAGCCAAACTGTACATGAATGTTCATTGGATGGTCCTCTACAATCTTAAGGTTTTTTGTTCCGATATGAAATTCAAAATGGCGGCTACGGCAGGACTTAGTTTAACATTGGACCCTATGGGAAAAATGTTTCAAAACGCTTCTTCTCTGAAACCACTTGGATAATTGAAACCAAACTGCCCAGGAATGATCATTGGAAGGTCCTCTACAAGGTGTGTGTTTTTTATGCCGATCGGAAATCCAAGATGGCCACCACCGCAGGACATAGATTAACATTGGACCCTATGGGAAAATGTTCAAATGCCTTTTTCTCAGAAACTACAAATATGATTAAAGCCAAACTGTACAAGAATGTTCATTGGATGGTCCTCTACAAACTTTACGTTTTTTGTTCCGATATGAAATTCAAAATGGCGGCTACGGCAGGACTTAGTTTAACATTGGACCCTATGGGAAAAATGTTTCAAAATGCTTCTTCTCTGAAACCACTTGGACAGTTGAAACCAAACTGCCCAGGAATGATCATTGGAAGGTCCTCTACAAATTTTCTGTTTTTTATGCCGGTCGGAAATCCAAGATGGCCACCACCGCAGGACATAGATTAACATTGGACCCTATGGGAAAATGTTCAAATGCCTTCTTCTCAGAAACTACAAATATGATTAAAGCCAAACTGTACATGAATGTTCATTGGATGGTCCTCTACAAACTTTGCGTTTTTTGTTCCGATATAAAATTCAAAATGGCGGCTACGGCAGGACTTAGTTTAACATTGGACCCTATGGGAAAAATGTTTCAAAACGCTTCTTCTCTGAAACCACTTGGATAATTGAAACCAAACTGCCCAGGAATGATCATTGGAAGGTCCTCTACAAGGTGTGTATTTTTTATGCCGATCGGAAATCCAAGATGGCCACCACCGCAGGACATAGATTAACATTGGACCCTATGGGAAAATGTTCAAATGCCTTCTTCTCAGAAACTACAAATATGATTAAAGCCAAACTGTACAAGAATGTTCATTGGATGGTCCTCTACAAACTTTACGTTTTTTGTTCCGATATGAAATTCAAAATGGCGGCTACGGCAGGACTTAGTTTAACATTGGACCCTATGGGGGAAATGTTTCAAAACGCTTCTTCTCTGAAACCACTAGAACAGTTGAAACCAAACTGCCCAGGAATGATCATTGGAAGGTCCTCTACAAATTTTATGTTTTTTATGCCGATCGGAAATCCAAGATGGCCGCCACCACAATACATAGATTAACATTGGACCCTATGGGAAAATGTTCAAATGCCTTCTTCTCAGAAACAACAAATATTATTAAAGCCAAACTGTACATGAATGTTCATTGGATGGTCCTCTACAAACGTTAGGTTTTTTGTTCCGATATGAAATTCAAAATGGCGGCTACGGCAGGACTTAGTTTAACATTGGACCCTATGGGAAAAATGTTTCAAAACGCTTCTTCTCTGAAACCACTTGGACAGTTGAATCCAAACTGCCCAGGAATGATCATTGGAAGGTCCTCTACAAAGTTTCTGTTTTTTTATGCCGTTCGAAAATTCAAGATGGCCACCACCGCAGGACATAGATTAACATTGGACCCTATGGGAAAATGTTCAAATGCCTTCTTCTCAGAAACTACAAATATGATTAAAGCCAAACTGTACATGAATGTTCATTGAATGGTCCTCTACAAAATATACGTTTTTTATTCTGATATGAAATTCAAAATGGCGGCTACGGCAGGACTTAGTTTAACATTGGACCCTATGGGGAAAATGTTTCAAAATGCTTCTTCTCTGAAACCACTTGGACAGTTGAAACCAAACTGCCCAGGAATGATCATTGGAAGGTCCTGTTTTTTATGCCGATCGGAAATCCAAGATGGCTGCCACCACAGGTCATAGTATTAACACAGAACCATATGGGGAAAATACAGAAATATATTCTTCTCTGAAGCTATTGCACTGATTGAACCTAAACTGTGCATCAATCATTGGAAGGTCCTTTACAAACTTTGTGTTTTTTATGTTGATCGTAATTCCAAGATGACGCAGGACATAGTTTTTACATAGGACCAATTGGTTTTTTTTATTACCAGGTGAACGATACAGGCTCTTGAGAGCCTCTGGTTACTGTAGTCTCCCCTTTATTGTTAGTATTATTACAGTATCCTCCCCTTTATTGTTAGTATTATTACAGTAGTCTCCCCTTTATTGTTAGTATTATTACAGTAGTTTCCCCTTTATGGTTAGTATTATTACAGTAGTCTCCCCTTTATTGTTAGTATTATTACAGTAGTTTCCCCTTTATAGTTAGTATTATTACAGTAGTCTCCCCTTTATGGTTAGTATTATTACTGTAGTCTCCCCTTTATGGTTAGTATTATTACTGTAGTCTCCCCTTTATGGTTAGTATTATTACAGTAGTCTCCCCTTTATAGTTAGTATTATTACAGTAGTCTCCCCTTTATGGTTAGTATTATTACAGTAGTCTCCCCTTTATAGTTAGTATTATTACAGTAGTCTCCCCTTTATAGTTAGTATTATTACAGTAGTCTCCCCTTTATAGTTAGTATTATTACAGTAGTCTTCCCTTTATGGTTAGTATTATTACAGTAGTCTCCCCTTTATGGTTAGTATTATTACAGTAGTCTCCCCTTTATGGTTAGTATTATTACTGTAGTCTCCCCTTTATAGTTAGTATTATTACAGTAGTCTTCCCTTTATGGTTAGTATTATTACAGTATCCCCCCCTTTATGATTAGTATTATTACAGTAGTCTCCCCTTTATGGTTAGTATTATTACAGTATCCTCCCCTTTATGATTAGTATTATTACAGTAGTCTCCCCTTTATTGTTAGTATTATTACAGTAGTCTCCCCTTTATGATTAGTATTATTACAGTAGTCTCCCCTTTATTGTTAGTATTATTACAGTAATCTCCCCTTTATGGGTAGTATTATTTCAGTAGTCTCCCCTTTATGGTTAGTATTACAGGGTTCGTACGGGTCCTGGAATCCTGGGAAAGTCATGGATTTTTATTTTGTAAAATAAAGGCTTTAAAAGTCATGGAAAGCTGTATTTTATCGAAAAGTCCTTGAATAGTCTTGGAAAATTATTATTTGAGCTGTAATCTTTATTTAATGTATTCAAGCATCTAAAATTAAGAGATTCTCCCGATTTCTGTCGTAATTGGTTCCTTTAGACGTAATTGAAACAAGGCACCAGATGCGGTAAATGTAAAATAAGGATTTTAAGTTCGTTTCATTAAAATTATTTGTAAAAATATGCAACCGGATGTATAGACTGGTTTCCTAATGTAATACAGTTTCCTGAACTCGTATAATACTGCACCCTCTATCAGCACTATCGTTGGACGTAGCGACCAGTGGGAGCGTAATATAACGACTGGATTATTCGGGTTACAGTTTCCTGCATTAAACGGTGTTGCAATAGGAAACCAAATATTGGAAAACGTACTATTGGCTTTTAAGATGTCAGGCAACTGCCATTTTCAGATCAAGTAGTTAGATAACCCTGAATATAAAAAGATGGTTGGATATGGGAAGTAGTGAGAACAAAGCAAAAGGCTCATTTGGTCAAAAGGAATTTGATTTTTCGAATATGGGTGAAACTGCCCTTGAAGAAGAGGAGCACTAGGCCATAAAAAAGAATTTGTTTGTTTGCCCGAACCCGACCGACTCATAAAAAAGCGCCCGACTCGAAATCTTTTTTGGTTCAAAAATCGCTGATGATTTGTTTTTTACAGATTTTTTCGTATCCGTGTCCGTATTGATTTTGTTACATAGTTTAACCTTATCCGTTCAGCACTTTATCACACGAAAATTTGTATTATGTAAAGCATCTAATTGATACGGATGAAGCATGACATAATGGCTTTTCGGTTTTTTACCCTCTCGTCATCTGTGCACGTAAAAATTGGATTGAAATCAAGACCGATAAGTTTCCAACAGACTCTATCATTTTGAAAACACAAAAACATGGCACGAAGTATTCGTTGAAGTGTGTGACGACGATTTCTTTCTGAGGAAAACTGATGAAATTTGTGTGACTGTCTCAGACCGATCGGGACACTCGTTTGAGCCCGATTTGGAGGAACCAATCCAAGTCGTTCAAGAATTTGACTCGGCGTTAAAATTTGCTACATTTGTTGTAAATAGATATGCTTCCAGTTCATAAGAAAACGATATTAACAATGAATGTGAACAGGAAACATCAAGTACCCTCCCAAACTGTTTGATCTTAGTACAGATAGATCTATATATGTGTCAAAAACCAAACTTAGCCTATCATTATTAAAGCATTTATAATGTTATAAGGTACCTACCTACCCACACCTCACAGGGGTTTCAAAGTGGGCCGGTACCCGGTACTTTTACCCGCCTGAGATCGTGTATAGTACCGGCAGAAATTACTGAACCCCCCAAAATTAGCGGTGGTGAAAACCACAAGTACGATGGTCGATAGGCTTGTGGAATATTTTTCATAAAAAATTAATGATCACGTCAATTGCTGAATTCTCGCATTCAAATCGAACAACTGCGTCACGACCAAGTTTATGGGATATTCCCTGTTTTAAAAATAACTTGACCTTAGAATCGTAAATAGCAGTTTGCACATGCGGTAAATAGATACGTTTTCGGCCCAATATCTTTTCATCCTTGTGTAAACTCGGACCGGAACAAAGCTGACATCATTTCAAAATAAAAAAATGACCGATTACAAATTATGTTCAAGCACAATTTAGTGTAATCTTCAGTAATATAAGTATGATCATTATGTATTTGAATATATGACTACACAATATTTTGTGCGATTTTTTTTATCCATTTAAAACCCAGGGTCGAATCATTCTGGGGCGTACTGTCTTGTTGCTTAACTTCCGGTATACAAAAATAAAAACCTATGGTTAATTTATTTACATATTTTGACGGGGCCATACCGCGGTTGTTCACAGAAATGAAAGTGTGCTGAGAAACATTTTTAAAAGGGGGTACAAGGAGATAAGGGATAGAAAATTACTAGAAATCTTGAAAAAGGACCGGACATGGCTAAAATACGAATTACATTGTAATGTCAAAACGCCGGCCCCACTTTTTTTCCAAAATAATTTAACTTTTTTGATTCAAATGTTAATAAATGTCTTCCTGCGAATCGTTTTTGTTCGAACATTTTTTTTGCACATAAGTCGTGAAAGTAACAATATATATTATTTTTGTTTAATTATATTTGTATTGATCTATTAAGATTATAAATTGTATTAAAGATTGATGATTGTAAATTAAATTTATATGTTTCATTAATTATGACATTTATATGTCTTGATCCGTGTCAATGGTCTTTGATGAGTTTAATTACTGGTAATAAAGTGAAAAAAACACACAAGCCAAGGTATTGTGAAAAAGAAAAGGACAATGCCAACAAAAGAATTTTGAGAAGTTTAAGCTTTGATAACAATGGCTTGGTCAAGCCTAGCTGCGGAACTGTAGCTCTTTATGGTCCTTTTGGTTTTTTTTTAAGATATGGCGGACTATCTATGAATAATCTTGGCTGAAGTCTGTAAACTGAAATATTCAATAAAGAAATTGGGGGGAAAAATCCAGGCATTATGCATGGTCTTCACTCTTGGTGAAATCTGAACTCTAAAGTTAATGGGATTTTTCTTTCAAAAACACTTAATGTTTTGCAGTCTCTGAAGTACATTTTTTGGTCCACAAAATGCTAGATTTTAGGAGCTTCCGCCCCCCTGGACCTCTTACGGCCCTCAGCCTAATTTTTTAGGTACCTCCTAAAATTTAAGAAGTACCTCCTATTATAAAAAACTTTGAAACCCCTGACCTCAGAATGGTGGGTAGGGTTTGGGCAAACAGAAATATTTCTAAGTCTGGCCCTAAACATTATGATTTTTATAAAAATAAATCATCTACCAATTTTATAATATAGCTCGCTTATGAGGTGTGCATTTCCATATTTTAAAAATGACAGCTTCCACATACAAATACAGCATGTTGTAGTTTTTTGCCACAAAATGGCTGGAAACTGTTCTTTTAATATTAAATGGCTTGAAAAGCCAGAATATAAGAAGTGTCTGTCTCAAATACAGAACAAAAGCTGCATCATGTAATGTGTATATAAAGGATATTAACATCAGTAGTATAGGAGGAAGAGTGCACTTAAAAGTCACATTTAGTCAACAAAACACTGAACATATAAAAAAAAAAGCAGCAAGCAGTTTGAGACTATCAGGATGGGTTAATAATCAAGTGGAACCAGCCAGTGTTCAGCCTACAAAAAAATTATTGGAGGAGTCTGTGGCAACAACAGATTTCATAAAAGTGGAGATATAATGTTTACATTAAACATGGTAAAAAGCCAATTTTCTTTCATAAGTTGTACAGATAATGTACAGGTTTTTCAGAGTATGTTCCCAGACAATATGACAGCAAAAAAATGGCCCTTGGAGAACCAAAGGCATGTTCTTTGGCTGTCTTTGGAATCCATCCATATTTGATGGAATCAATCAAATGAAAGATAAAAAAAGAAGATATATTATATTTATATATGCAGGGCTTTCATTTGAAGCCGGTTGCCACCGAAATTCGGCGTCTACACTTTACTCTGCCGCCGGCTACTTTTAATGTATCAAGGATAAAAAATGCGTAATCTCATAATAATTTGGATTTGTTGTATAAAAGAGCCCTTTTGATCTCCAATTTGTCCATAATTTATTTTGATTAAAACTAAAGTGAAACGCCAGATCAAAACTCTTTTATTGTATCATTTATCGTTCTTCCATGATATGATGAAGTTCAAGGACATTGACAAAATTAAAATCGCAATCTCAGAAACGCTTTAATGAACGAAAATATCAATATTTGAAATATAAGAACAAGAATCACTCCGGACCGGACACGTAACAATTATCGGATATCAATTTGGCACCAAATTTAAACTTGTCTTTTGTGCAAAATACGATAGAGGACTTGATTTAGGCTTTTGGGAAATATTGAAACCTTTGAAATGGACAAATGTTACAAGCTTTTTCCTGACAAATGTTTAAAAGATCCACTAAAATGTTTATTACTCTGTGAATTTAAATAAAATACTTTGATTTATTTATATAAAAAAATAAATTCTACAAAATGTTTACTTCAAAGCAGACTTGTTTTAGCAAACAATGTTCAGAAGAATAGATGTACACTTAATTTGCATTACTAAAACAAGAAATGGAAAATTGGTAGCCCTTGGTTGAAAGCAACCACTGCAGGAAAAGCTTGATATTTTTGTGAGAGAATAGCTGCAAATTGATATAATAATAAACATGTGAAATTATTTTTGTTTTTATTTGGGCCAGTAAATTTGCATTCAGAGTCCTGAATTCTACAACTCAAGAAGTCCGAATGGCTTGTGGGTCAAAAAGTTTTTCGTGAAGACTGGTGACAACGACAGCAGTTTTTTTCCCCATTACCAATCGCTTTATAAATTATCGTCACGACTATTGACCTCTCAATTGTAAACAATGCAAGCCAAACAGGTAGAAGAGTCACCGTTTTTCATTGGTCAGCGAAAATCTGGTACCCGTGTATGGCATGAACAAATTTTATAAATCGCCCAAAAACCAGTCAACCTTGACTTTATCTAACCAAGTACCACAAAATGTCGAAACGAAAATTGAGTTTCCCCGATCAGAGTTCCATCGCGAAATGGCTAAGAAAAGAAAAGAAAGATATTTTTGAAACATTATCTGTTCCATTATTGGATGATATAAAGTTAAAGTCACAGATTATTAATCTGTAAAGCAGAAAAGTCAAAATTTTGCGTCAAAATTTGAAATATTTCACATTATCAACAGGCATTTGGAATGATGCAATGATTTATCTTTTTTGACATGAAGCTTTTGTTTGTGTAAAATGAAACGGCAATCAAATTTAATATGATTATAATTAAATATCTGACAATAAGCTCAGAGCAATTTGAAATTGATGCAAAATTCCAAAAAACAAAAAATAAATATATGAAAAATAAAAATTTTAGGAAGTTAAAATATGTGTCAGGAAACCCCCAGAATGCAGGATTTTGCACCATTTACCCTACAGCTTCTGGGGGCCTTGACAACCCACAGACCCCCTGCCTAAATTTTTTCAGCTTCGCTTCGCTCGCCGTTCTCCACCTACTTTTTCAAAATAGCCTCCTACTTTTGAAAGTGTATAAAGCCCTGTATGTTTTTTTTGATGAATCTCTTAATTCAACAACTTAAAAAAACCAGCTGGACATCCAAGCTATAGCCTATACTAGAATTAAGTTAAATTTAAATAGAAAACTGAAAGGGTTGTAATTGTCTCATTGTCACGGGCCACTTCCATTCTGATGGTAGTTCAGGTCACTTTGGCATAAATGGCTACCAAGTGTGCTGTTTATGATGGATAATTTCTTATATACTCGTATACAAAGGTTAGAACATGATAAATAATGTGATTACTCAAGAATTCACCTATATACTTGTTGACGGTTTGCTTAAAGTTGGTCCTGGAAAAACTAAAAACAATCCTGGAAAAGTCCTTGAAAACTCATGGAATTTTCTCACAAAAAAGGTGTATGAACCCTGGTATTATTACAGTAGTCTCCCCTTTATAGTTAGTATTATTACAGTAGTCTCCCCTTTATGGTTAGTATTATTACAGTAGTCTCCCCTTTATGGTTAGTATTATTACAGTAGTCTCCCCTTTATGGTTAGTATTATTACAGTAGTCTCCCCTTTATTATGTCTCCCCCCCACTTTTGTGGGGAGACGTATTGTTTTTGTCCTGTCCGTCTGTCTATCTGTCTGTCCATTTGTCCGTCACAGTTTGTCAGCGCAACTCCTCTGAAACTACTGAACAGAATTTCATGAAACTTGGTAGATAGTAAGGACACCATATGTAGTTGTGCATATTACCAGGAAATTTTACTCGCCTGAATTTTGTGGGAGTTATGCCCCTTTGAACTTAGAAATTTCCCAAATTTACTACTGAAGCAGCTTGTCAGCGCAACTCCTGAAACTACTGAACAGAATTTCATGAAACTTGGTAGATATTAAGAACACCATATATAGTTGTGCATATTACCAGGAATTTTTGATCGCCTGAATTTTGTGGTAGTTGTGCCCCTTTGAACTTAGATATTTCCCAAATTTACTACTGAAGCAGCTTATCAGTGCAACTCCTCTGAAACTACTGTACAGAATTTCATGAAACTTGGTAGGTAGTAAGGACACCATATGTAGTTGTGCATATTACCAGGAAATTTTGATCGCCTGAATTTTGTGGGAGTTATGCCCCTTTGAACTTAGAAATTTCCCAAATTTACTACTGAAGCAGCTTGTCTGCGCAACTCCTCTGAAACTACTGAACAGAATTTCATGAAACTTGGTAGGTAGTAAGGACACCATATGTAGTTGTGCATATTACCAGGAAATGTTGATCCCCTAAATTTTGTAGGAGTTATTTGCAAACACTCTAGTGTAATATCCTTTACTGAAACTTGTATATACACAGGTATATATATGTACAAGAGTCTATCATAATGTCACTATTTCCCTGAAAATGTTTTCATCACCAATCCATTGATTTTAGTAGAACAAAACTCCTTTAAAATCATTGGAACATAGGCTGAGCAATTTTCTGGAATGGGGAACTTTGCCATGACAATATGGAATAGTATCTGTAACCCTTGCTTTAGCACTTTTGATCAAATTTTTTTTGTGTTTCATGGATTAAAAACAGGTTTTTTTTGTTATTCATTGAAGCTTAATTTTATTTGTTACCCAAATAGATTTTTTACCTATGACTACAGTTTGTGGGACGGGGGAGACATACGTTTTTGCAGGCAAAAACAAACTTTAATGGTTAGTATTATTACAGTAGTCTCCCCTTTATGGTTAGTATTATTACAGTAATCTCCCCTTTATAGTTAGTATTATTACAGTAGTTTCCCCTTTATGGGTAGTATTATTTCAGTAGTCTTCCCTTGATGGTTAGTATTATTACAGTAGTTTCCCCTTTATGGTTAGTATTATTTCAGTAGTCTTCCCTTTATTGTTAGTATTATCACAGTAGTCTCCCCTTTATGGTTAGTATTATTACAGTAGTCTCCCCTTTATGGTTAGTATTATTACAGTAGTCTCCCCTTTATGGTTAGTATTATTACAGTAGTCTCCCCTTTATGGTTAGTATTATTACAGTAGTCTCCCCTTTATGGTTAGTATTATTACAGTAGTCTCCCCTTTATGGTTAGTATTATTACAGTAGTCTCCCCTTTATAGTTAGTATTATTACAGTAGTCTCCCCTTTATGGTTAGTATTATTACAGTAGTCTCCCCTTTATGGTTAGTATTATTACAGTAGTCTCCCCTTTATAGTTAGTATTATTACAGTAGTCTCCCCTTTATAGTTAGTATTATTACAGTAGTCTCCCCTTTATGGTTAGTATTATTACAGTAGTCTCCCCTTTATAGTTAGTATTATTACAGTATCCCCCCTTTATAGTTAGTATTATTACAGTAGTCTCCCCTTTATGGTTAGTATTATTACTGTAGTCTCCCCTTTGTGGTTAGTATTATTACAGTAGTCTCCCCTTTATAGTTAGTATTATTACAGTAGTCTCCCCTTTATAGTTAGTATTATTTCAGTAGTCTTCCCTTTATGGTTAGTATTATCACAGTAGTCTCCCCTTTATGGTTAGTATTATTACAGTAGTCTCCCCTTTATGGTTAGTATTATTTCAGTAGTCTTCCCTTGATGGTTAGTATTATTACAGTAGTTTCCCCTTTATGGTTAGTATTATTTCAGTAGTCTTCCCTTTATGGTTAGTATTATCACAGTAGTCTCCCCTTTATGGTTAGTATTATTACAGTAGTCTCCCCTTTATGGTTAGTATTATTTCAGTAGTCTTCCCTTGATGGTTAGTATTATTACAGTAGTTTCCCCTTTATGGTTAGTATTATTTCAGTAGTCTTCCCTTTATGGTTAGTATTATCACAGTAGTCTCCCCTTTATGGTTAGTATTATTACAGTAGTCTCCCCTTTATGGTTAGTATTATTACTGTAGTCTCCCCTTTATGGTTAGTATTATTACAGTAGTCTCCCCTTTATGATTAGTATTATTACAGTAGTCTCCCCTTTATGGTTAGTATTATTACAGTAGTCTCCCCTTTATGGTTAGTATTATTACAGTATCCCCCCTTTATAGTTAGTATTATTACAGTAGTCTCCCCTTTATGGTTAGTATTATTACAGTAGTCTCCCCTTTATGGTTAGTATTATTACAGTAGTCTCCCCTTTATGGTTAGTATTATTACAGTAGTCTCCCCTTTATGGTTAGTATTATTACAGTAGTCTCCCCTTTATGGTTAGTATTATTACAGTAGTCTCCCCTTTATGGTTAGTATTATTACAGTAGTCTCCCCTTTATGGTTAGTATTATTACAGTATCCTCCCCTTTATGGTTAGTATTATTACAGTAGTCTCCCCTTTATGGTTAGTATTATTACAGTACCCTCCCCTTTATAGTTAGTATTATTACAGTAGTCTCCCCTTGATGGTTAGTATTATTACAGTAGTCTCCCCTTTATAGTTAGTATTATTTCAGTAGTCTCTCCTTTAGGTTAGTATTATTACTGTAGTCTCCCCTTTATGGTTAGTATTATTACAGTAGTCTCCCCTTTATGGTTAGTATTATTACAGTAGTCTCCCCTTTATAGGTAGCATTATTACAGTAGTCTCCCCTTTATTGTTAGCATTATTACAGTAGTCTACCCTTGATGGTTAATCAGGGTTCGACATTAACTTTTTGACCAACTTATCCATTCGGGCAAGTGCCATTTTGATTTTACTTGCCCGAAACTGTAAACTACTGGCCCGAATTCTTAAGTACCATATATGCATGTAGTGCAGAACTATGCAATCTACAATGACTGTTCATAGAGTAGAATAACCCCTCATATTAATTATTTACACCTTATGATGTGAGCATATTGTTAGTGCATCATTTGGCTATATAATTAAAATACTCATATTCATAATTGCAGTAAGTTATGATTATAGTCATGCTTATGATCAGTTCAAATCAACAAATTTGAAATTCAATTATTGTTTTAATTCAAACATTAAAACTAGATGAACAAAAATAGTTAAAACTTATTACTGGCACTGAGTCTTTTTTTGTTTAAACTACAAAATGTACATTCAACATGACATTTAACAGTTCATCCTCAGTGACATGATTTGTCCCTCCCCATCAAATTTAGGTCTGCGTTCCCGTAGACGTACCTATCAATTTGTGGGAATATGACAGTTTTATAAATACGGGTGATGAGGATTTCTGAAATATTTTTGTTAGAAAATTTAAGTATAAATGTTCCTTATCATAGACTGACAACGACTGTATAGTTTGTTTGAATGTTTATTCCAGTAATCTATCACGCTTTCAATATTTTGATCGCAAAGGCAATACACATCAGGGATAATTTTCTAAAATTAGAACACCGCAATTAACTCTAGCTTTTCATTGGCGAGCGAAAATAAATACGATGTTGATGCAGCGCTGCTGCCTAATTAGGCATTCACGATTGGCTAATATAAATAACACGATCTTTATTTGAGAAAGGAGAATTCCGTAGTCAACAAAATAAAACAAAATGGCGTAAAATACACGATGCATACGACGTGATGTTTAGGTAAAATTCGCTGCGACTTCCAACACTGAATAATTCAATATTAATCATTTTGCTCTTCAGGAATTGAACATATCACAGAATCATTTTCACTTGCCTGATCGGACAAGTTGGGTGCCATTTTCACTTACCTGAAGACGCATTTCACTTGCCCCGCGCAATCGGACAACCGTTAATGTCGAACCCTGTTAGTATTATTACAGTAGTCTCCCCTTTATGGTTAGTATTATTACTGTAGTCTCTCCTTTATGATTTATAGTATTAATGCAGTAGTCTCCCCTTTTATAAAGCTCATCTGACCAAAAGCCTTCCATTTCATATAAGGTCAGATTTCAGATGTACTAAGATTGTAAATTACTTCTAAATCAGTCCCTTAAAGAGAGGCCACTTTTCTTAAAAGGCCAAATTTCATATGCACTGAGTGTAAATTACTACTAAATAGCCCCCAAAAGAGAGGCCACCCTTCTTATAAGGCCAGATGTCGGCTGCACTGACATTATAAATTGTTCTTGCCATAAAGTGAAAACTGCTCGCAAGTTGCTGACAAGCTTTATCACATAATGTTGTACACCTCGCCCTGATAGAGATTCGAACTCACAACTGATTGCATAGGTAGTTGTATATCCAAATACCATAGAGGTGACCGCAAGGGCAGGTTAGACTCTATAAATTTAATCTGTTGGTGTAGTAGTCCTCCTCCTGTAAGGCCACCCCTTCTGTGGCCTCTTTTTAGTAGCTATATTTAGCTTGATTTGACCAATGTTTCCTTCTATTTCCACACAAGGTTCAACTGTAAATTATTAAAAGAAAGTGATGGATTACAATTCCAAACCTATGAATAAAACTAACTACAAATGTACCTACAAATCTTTGCATGTAAAAAAAAAAACACCATAACATATACCAGTGTTCAGATCGTGGCTTAGAACAGACACATAAATGTGTTGAGAGGAAACCTGTTAATGCAGGGCTGGCCTTAGTAGGTGCAGGGCCCAGTTGCTCTCTGTAAAACCTGCAGTGTGTAGTTGTGTGTACTTGAACAACGGAGAGTAGATAACTCCAGCGTGGGGCTCAATTGACAGCAATTGGTCCAATTGGCTTAAAGTAATATTACACCAGTTTTGGGTGAAGAAAATTGTTCCCTGAAAATTCAATTTGGAATACGGTAGGGGTGTAACGATACACTTTCCATTTGATATGTATTACGATACGTACATGTATCACGATACGTTTTATAGGAAACTAACTATTCCTTGAAGTCCATGCTGGTCGTCATGGGCGTTGCCATGTTTTTTTTTATGTGAGGTCGCTTACGTACTAGCAGAAATTATAAATATTTGATATTTGATTAATTAATTTTAAAAGCGTAAATTAATCGATTCACTTTTCTCAAAATATTAATTAAATGATCACCAAAAGAAGAAAACCGAAGTTCAACACTACTTTTTTTCAAAAAATGAGCGTCATATCGTTTGTATCGTAAGCGACCTCCATGTATCGTGAACCGAACCGTCCCCAAAATAATCGTGATTTCGGTACATATGGTGAATTTTTTTCCCCCTTAGAATACGGCGGTACCTTTACTAAGCTATTCATGCATGTTTCGAGTCGAAATATGTTCCCATCAACTAGAAATCTGCAAAACCGTGTGCATGTTTATCGTCCTTGCCATTGTTGTGGAGACTGATTAACTTTTGGTTGTTTTGTTCCGATGATTGCCGATCATGACCTTGTGAAGAAAAGATAAACAATCATGGATGCCGAGGTAACTACGCACACATTCCTGACAATGATTAATGAGGAATCTGTCTGTTTCATGTCATGTGAACCAGTTTTTTTTTGCAATTATTCTTATGTGGTACACACGGAATATATATATATATTTTTTTCATTAACTGAACAGTACGCATGAGCAGTAATCTCTGCGAAAGAGTTCAAATCTTGGGTCATGTGCATATCATTTGCATTACTGTACTTGAAAACAGAATGATCTGCTGTCAAATATTTTGCGATTTGCTCTTAGAATCTGCTTTTGAGAGGATTTTTAATGTTATGCAGTTGATTTTAGTTAAAATTAAGTGATATATTAAGTGAAAATATTTGATAAAAAAAATTTCCACGATATTTGCTTTTCATATTATTACTTTAAGGCAGGCCCTGAGTTAATGAGATTCCAATATTGGAATTCCTCTTAATAATGGGACTGCAACAGCAATACAGATATATACTAACAATAAAAAACTTGCACAGATTCATTTCACTTCTACTCAAACAGACTAAACTGCATCGGTGGTGCAATGGTTAGCGTGCTCGCCTTGAGTGCGGTAGATCGTGGGTTCAAGCCCTGGTCGGGTCAAACCAAAGACTATAAAATTGGTATTTGTTATCACATAATGTTGTATCAAGTACACCTTGCCATGAACAGTGTTTGAACTCACAACTTTAGTGGTGATAGACACTGATTGCACATGTTTTGTTGTAAATCCAACTAGTCTACCATAGGGCCCCTCAAAATGTTGTAATATACTGTATATATATATATATATTCGTCTGAAAATTAAACCCAACAGTGTTAGAAATAGATCTTTGAGCTGACAAATTTGTGTTCTTCCCTCGACGATATTCGAATTCACACCATTGATACCCTACAGCACCAATCGCTTAACCTTATGTGCAGCGCCCTAGACCACTCGGCCACATTCGCTATACTGTCAAACTTGTATTTAATGGTCACACTTTGAAGTTGTGACAAAGGATAAAATGATCGTATGACTTCTTACTTAAGATTGGTAAAACTTTTTGTTTTAATAATTCAGCTCCTAGATCTACAACTTAAAATAGAAGGCCTGACAGCAACTTACAACAATGAGAAAGTGACGTTAGAAGATATCTGTTTTAAACCACTGGCTCCAGACAACAACAAATGTACAACAGAGAGTGTGCTAGAATACTGGCAGAAAAACCATACAAATATTGACAAAGTGGTAATGGATTCTTCCGGGTTCTATGTTAAAGGCGATTACTTAGATCATTTCCAGTTTTGTGTGAGGTACGTTGAATCCATCCATATTTTATTGAGGTGTACAACATTATGTGGTCTCGAAATTCCATGTGAACTTTAAGATAGCAATATTCGACTGTAGCTATTTTATAGCAAAAAATGTTGATATGGTGGTGGCAGACATCAGATCACTTTTCTTTTTATTAAATGCTAAAAACATCAAGATTTAAATGTTGGAATATGAACTGTAAGCTTCATGATAATGATTTGTGTAATATATATTTATTCTGGACTTTCCTATAACATTTTAACGCCACGATATAACTGAAATATTGTTGTAAGTGGCATTAAACACCAATAACTCTAACCCCATAACCCTACAACATTTTACAGAATCTGTCGGGACTATTTAGATGGAAAAAAAACCCAACTGCAACTCTATATGAATAAACTATACTTGACTAGGGGTGGTTTTACGTGGTCTCCTTTCTGAAAAATATATGTGTATGTGACAGGTCTGCTCTATATCCAAGATGGCAGACATCACTAAAAACAGACATTTCTGGTTTACTGTTTGTTGTCTGCTGTATTCAACATTTAAAATATTAACCAAAGCTTTAGGAAACCAGTATTAAGATTATACCATCCCTACTGCTTATATGTATTTATGCTGCTCTTTTTCTATATGAGCAGTCAAATTGCATTACGGTCACTGACCAACATATATCTTTTCTGGTATCTGATTCATGTTGAGCGATGGTAGAATACAGTAACAGTTTAAGAACAGACTTTACAGAGGACACTACCAAAAAACGATAAGATTGACGTTAAATGTTTCAGCTCTTTTCAGACAATTTGGCAGTTGTTATGAAATTTTTGACATTGCAGGATAAACACAATATACATGTATGTACATTATCAAAATATATCAAATTTATTTGCACTCGCTGTGGAACAGGACAGAAAAGTTTGCTAAAGGATCGCTCTTCTACCTGTTTCTAAATCTTGTACAAATAAATTATATATTTTCTGACAATGTACGTATATTGTCTATATATAATGCCAATCATATGGTATGGTAGTCCCCCTTTTATAAGGCCCCTCCCACCAAACCAACAATACCCATCTTATTAGCCCACATTTCAAATGCAAAGCTCCTGTTGTCAACCCACATCTCAGTAAAATACTTCTTTCTTGTCCCTTTAAGAGAGACCACCCCTCATAAAAAGCCACATTTCATATGCATTGAGATTGTAAAAAACATCTGAATTTCCCCTTCAAGAGAGGCCCCTCTTATAAGGCCACATTTCAGATACAATAAGATAGTAAAATACTGTATTTGAATATGCTTGTTTCGAATCATTTCCATTCTGTCAAAAGACTTTTATTTTCGTCTGCCAGACCACATGATTTTGATGGAATGTTAGGCACTGGACTTCTGGTGTCAACTTTTTTCAACCTAAAGAATTCTTAACATTTTCTGTAAAATACAGATATCAATTAAATTATTTTATTTGTATCAAAGAGTTCAATGAACAGACAATTACTTCATAAAAAAAAAAGTGTTTTATTTATTTACTGCTGTCAGCCCCATGTAAAGAATACGATCCGTCTTGATATATTTCTGTTATCAGACGGACAGTGCAGTACCGAACACCAGCTGCAGTATTTACTCAGCCGTTTTCCTGGCGTTTTAATATTACAATTACTTATAATCTACCGCAACTACGACTATGATATTTTGACGTTGTCACAGTAATAGCGTACACACCGGAAGTCGTCTGCCTAATATTTCAGACGTCAAGACAGGGCTCTACAATGCGACCAAGACACTCGCATTTGTGAGTTACTTTTGTAAAATACGAGTAAAAATTCTGTATTGATAGCCAGACAGCGAGTTGATATTTCCAGAACATTTTCATTCCCTCACCGATAATTTTTTTTACTTTATATTCCGACATTGATCTTCCGGTATTTTAAAGTGCACAATTGACTCGGACATAAAACTTTTAATCCACATACTTATAGCGCTTGCGAGTGACCACAATTAGTAAAAATCAAAATCTTCTCAACATTTTTCACTAAAAATAAACCCGATTTAATCAACTGATTACGAAACTGGCCTGCCTGATGCAACATTGATGGAAGTATAAGCCAAAATACTGATGATGGTTCGGGTTCTGAAGCTGAAAAGCATAAATTCCAAGATGTCTCGAAGTCGGAGTTTTCGTGGCTAATTTATGATTCCAATAACTATGTTATGTTTGCAGAAAGGCAGGCCCAGATATTGCTGGCAAAACCGATTTGTCACTGGAAAAAAGTTAAATCGTGAAAGTTCTGTTTATCATAATAAAACTAAAAGTCTAATGTGGTATCAGAAAAACCCATTCCTCAACTAAGTATCTTCTGCCTCATTCAGGGAATTAATAATTATGTACAAATAAATACATATTGGAGATATATAGTATGAATTATGGCAAGTAACATTCTTTTGTTGGCCAGTGAAAAAATGTTCACTGTTAGCCAGGGACTAGTGGGTGCTGTGATGAATTGTAGAGCCCTGCAAGACACGAAAAAGACATGATTCGAAACAACCGTATTGGTTGATATTGGTGATTTTTATTCAATAATTTTATAATTTGGTAGTTTTAACTGTTGTAACATTAATTTTAGCTATATTAATTTTAACAATCTTATTCTTACAGTGCCCCAGCTTCTACACAGTAGGACTGAATATGTCATGTTTAGCCACCAATTCTGCTCCTATTTTCCCCTGGGTAGCATTGATTTTACTATATTAATTTTATCAACCTTTATCTTACAGTGCCCCAGCTTCTACACAGGACACATTAGGACTGAATATGTCATGTTTAGCCACCAATTCTGTTCCTATTTTCCCCTGGGTAGTTATGGGAGGTTATGATGGTATGTATGCTTTTGTAGTTGAAACAAACTCTAAAAAGAAAGATTCTAAACCAAGGATTCCTAGTGGTTTAGTTGACGTCATCACTTTGCAGGTTTTATGATCACCACTATTTTGAATTTTTATTTTAAATCCGATTGTAATAATTTTTTTTTCACCTATATTAAACCAGTCTAAATTTCAGTGGAATCGGAACTCAAAACTTATTCATTATTTCATATATTTCTGAAATTTAATTGTGATGTGTAAAGTATATACTATCTCTTTCATAACTATCTGGATGGTTTGATTAACATAGTTTCTCCTTCTTCTACCCGTGGATTACGATATTTCTCCAGTCAAGATTTAAAAATTTATCTATTGAGAGTAGAGAAATATCGTAATTCATTGGTAGCAGTTCTAAGGAGAATATGTTTCTCCTATAACCAAACCAGCAAAAATATTTTGTAAGTTTTTAATTTCTGTCAGTTTATGATGGTTGAAAGGAAATTGGGGGAATTCTCGTACAAAAAGAGAGAACAGTAGGAGAAATAATTATATAATTTTTTTATTTTATTTTTTTTAATTCCAATTAAGGTCCCTCAGGGCGCAATAACAACTATACATTCATAATTATATCAACAGTTACAGCAATACAGAATGGAGACATATGTTCATAAACAAGACAATTCTAACTATTTAAATGATAACATGTTACAAAAAATAAATAAATAGGCTGTGTTCGGCACCACGACCCGAGGAGAGGCAAGAAGTAATGTATAGTTGCAGTGTATCGTATGGTTGAAGAATGGACTACATGTATGCGATTATAATTACAGTGCTCCCTCGGTCTATCGCCCCTCGTTTTATCGCCAGCCTCGCCTATCGCCAAAATTCTCGTCTGTCCCGATTTCCCCCATTAAAAATACCCTGTTTTACTGCCAAACTCAGCTACCGCCATCCGCCACAGGTTTTCAGACACAAAAGTCGTAAAACCAATTTAAATTCCCCCGTTAGTACTGCCCACAACTACCTTTTGACAGCTGTGTATTGATCGGTAATTATGGAATGTCAAAACTGGTCATCGTACACGGTCATTGATCTCATCGTTGAGGGTCGGAACAGGTTATCAGTTGTTTTGATTAGAATAATTACCTGTATTTACTTTTCTAGTGATTACATTTGTACTTTTAATCCTGAGTAAAATTTGTAATTTAATTAGTTGTCATAAAAATGTCGTGGTTGAAGAGAAAGCGTAATTAATTAGACGACAAACAAAAACGTGCGATTATAAGTTATGCAAAGGAAAATCCAAAATTAACATAACAACAAATTGCCGATAATTTGACAATTAAATGGGATCTTCCAATAACCCCACAAATGAAGATGAACTGTTGCTGTCACGTGTTTATAATGATCTTGATGTCCCGAGCTACAAATGACGGTTCAAGAATTTGTCAACATTGACAAAGATCTGTAAACTGTACAGGACATTTCCGATGTGAATATAATTATTCTAATTTATTTATTTATTTATTAAACATGTATTATTTATACTTATGTATTTGTACAAGTGCAAAATGCAAGTCAGTCGAGTTGAAAGTTTATCTTTTCATATGATCACATAACTTCCGGTTTTCAATGTCCCTCAGTTTATCGCCAAACTCGTTATACCGCCAAACTAACGACTGCACAGAAGGTGGCGGTTTAACGAGGGAGCACTGTATATATAATTCAGGTTGTACATTTGTAGATTAGCCTGTGTAAGGTTTTGAATTGTGAATAGAAGTTTTACACAGTGGTTGTCAACAAAACTAACAACCACCTCTCACATTAAATTCGTGATCACAAAATAAAACCATGGCATATTCAAGATCTTTCAGTAAGGGGTGGTACCAGGTACTTTTACTCAGTTAAAGTGGTCTTTGGTACTGCCTGATTTTTAAGAGTGTTGAAAAAGATATTCATGAAAATTATACAAATTTTAATTAAAAAAGAACGGCCTGTAAATAGTGAAGTACTGGGTACACTTGAAAAATATTGAAAGTCTGATATTCTGATGAAAATCCAGGTCCTGGCTTGGGAAAGGCACAACAATGGGTCACCTGTCTGGAATGAACTGATTAATGGGATCTGAATGTGCTTTTGCATACATTGTGCATTTTTTATTTACACTGGAATGTGGATTATATCATAATTTGTTATTTGTGAAGTATGTAATCAAACTTGCTTTAAAGTGTACCTCTGTATTACACTTTTTCTTTGTCTCAATGATGACCTATTAATACAGGTTTAACTGTACCTTTAGCGCAGTCAGAGCTTTGATTTTTAAATATTTCTTTTCCAGAAACCAATTATTGTAACTCGACAGCATTTGTTATTACTTTTCTGGTGAACAATCATCTAACAGATGAAGAAAATGCTAAAGCTATGGCCTGGGAAAAAGTTCTGATTGACTTCTTAAAGGAGGCGCAGAAAAATATAACAAATATGACAATATCATTCATGGCAGAGGTGAGTTTTAATTATCTAAAATGTACAAAAATAAAAATTAGGCATCGTCATGGATTTATTTTGAAATATGTAATTTGTTCATCCGTGACAGATCTTATACTGGATTATGCAATGCGTGGAATTGTGTCGTGAATTTACCTCTATCTATGTTATCCGTGCCTTTGTTGCTGCGAGTTTATTTTTATTTATCTTTAACTATGCAGTCACTACATCTGTGATAAAGTGTGTGCTTGATACAGCTTTGTAAGATAAACATTTGTTGTTTACTTGTGGTACCAGTAGTTACTACCATTTAAGGATTGATCGCAATTTTTGTTTGGTTCATTTGAAATAACCTCAATCAAGTTAACCGGTTACGCAAGGGTAGTGTGTACAACCTGATTGAGGTTATTTCGAATGAACTGAACAAATAATTTCGATCAATCCTTATTAATTAAATCAAACTTTTTTTGTTATGATATTGAAAAATATATTTATTTTTTCAAAATAAGGCAAATAATTGGAAATAAATTTAAATAACCCCAAAGGTGCCTCATTTAACGAAAATCACCTGATGACAATGGCACGTGACGTCTTGAGAACGACGTCTATTTTCAGATTCCGTACATAACCTCAACTTTTTAAACCAATCAAAACATGTATAAAATGACATGTGACTGTAAAATTAATTTATATCTAGGTATTCTGGTTTCCTCCATCAATTACATTGACTGACCTGATATAGCTGAAATATTGTTGAAAGTTGTGTTAAAACACCCTAAAAATTGACAGAGAATTACGACAGATTGGAATTCTGAGACAGCACACGTCACTCTGATTCGCTGCAATACTATTGATAATGTATGGTGAGACCTTCAAAACTGACGTTATTGCTTTTTATTGATAACATCATAATGTGTTTGACGTCATGCTGACAGAGAATTTCTGGTGTCAGTCAGATGAGCTGATAGGGAAAATGTTCAAATTACCAATAAGTGTATTTATTTCTCTTCTATAAACTTGTTCATAACATTTCATGATAATTTGACCTTATATTACAATGGCTTACAAGAAAACTTTACAACTGCCAAATTTATATTTCTACTCTTAAATACAGCCAGGGAGAAGACTGCATCCAGGAATTTTATACTTATATTTGTAATTGCTCATGTCTAGTAAGGTAGATCATGGGTTCAAACTTGGTCGGGGGCCACCGTGGTCGTGATCATGATCGTATATGGTAGTTGAATTTATAACTACCTATGCAATCAATGCCTATCACCACTAACGTTGTGAGTTCAAACCCTGCTCAGACAAGGCATACTCAATACAACATTATGTGATAAAGTTTGTCAGTGACTTGTGACAGGTCGATGGTTTCTCCGAGTACTCCGGTTTTCTCCACCAATAAAACTGACCACAATATTACTGTAATATTGTTGAAAGTGGCATTAAACACCATAAAACCAACCAAAGATCAAACTTGACAGGGTTAAACCAAAGACCATAAAATTGGTATATGTTGCTTCTCTGTAAAACACACAGATATAAGGAGTAAGGACAAAGACTGGTTGCCATGGAATCTGGATAATGTGTCTGCATGGAGCAACATGTCTACTAGTGGACTTTTGTTTGGCTATTTAGATCCAATTAAGTATGTTGATTTAGTGTCATTATTTCATTGAATGTAACTTGTTCCCGCCATGATATAGCTGATAAATTGCTTATTTGGCATTAAACAACAATCAATCATTCCATTCTAAAAATAGGTCAAAATTCAGTTTTTCTCAAGCATGAAACTATAACACAATGATTTTTTTCAGAGATCCATAGAAGATGAGTTAAACAGAGAGAGTAAATCTGATGTTTTGACCATATTAATTAGTTACATAATCATGTTTGGATATATTACCTTAACCTTGGGACAATATGGCTACTGTGAAGATTCTAGTAGATTATTTGTAAGTAATGTTCTATTTTTATTAGGGATGGCAACGAGTACCCGGTTAACCGGGTACTCGATCAAACATCCGATTATCGAATACCAAAATCAGTATTCAGTTACTCGGAAAACTTTTTTTTATGAAAATAATGATAAAATTTTCCGGACAATAAATAATTAATGTTAGATATAATAGAAATCGTACACATAAACCAGCGCTTGGCATATGTTTACATAACAATTATTGGTTAATTAAATGGTAATTGATCTCTGATCTGTTTATTCCCCCGGCAAAACACTAGCTTGTAGGTTAACCAAACAAAGTGATTAAACTGGTATGAACACAATTCGAATTTAAAGTATTGAACTATTAAAAGTGTGTTTGAATTGAATTTCGAGAGATAGGGCTGTGGAAATGCCACCTCCTACATCTATAGTTTGGAAGTTTTTCAAACGATGTAATGACTCGAAAACTGTCAAATGCCAGTAACTGATTCTCTTGCGTGGTGAAAAGATAATTCCGATAAATATTCAAGACTTTTGTTTCTTGCACGCCGGTATTTAGCTGTTCCGTCAACATCTGTTCCGTCGGAAAGAATCTTCTCGGCAGCAGGTTTGATTGTTACAAAGCTTCGCAACAGACTGTCATAGTCTTGCATCGACCGAATAACAATCATGAATGTGACATGACATAACCTGGTATGTAAATAATATGTACTGTGTTGTAAATAATAAATATATATAGTGGAAATATAAAACTTTGAAATAATGAAAAGAAAGGAAGAAAACAGAAGTATCATTGCACCCAGCTGTACCTTTTTTAAACCGAACAAAATAAATTTTCTACCGAGTAACCAGGTACTCGATCGGAAACCTGACCGAGTAACCGGTTATAAGGTTTTAATCGATTTGACATCCCTAATTTTTATATATTTAATATTTGTTTGTTGTCAGATCATGTAAATAAACTGTCACCGATCCTAAATGATATTATGATTTACAAAGAGGATACAGTCAAACCCGCCCATGCAGTCACCTCTATTAAGGGCAGTCACTGTATTTGTATTTTTGTGTCCTGTCATAGAAAATTTCAAATGAATTGAACTTCTTTTTTAGCTCACCTTGCCAAAGGCAAAGTGAGCTTTTGCCATCACTTGGCCTCTGTCGTCCGTTAACTTTTCACATTTTAATCTTCTCCTCTGAAACCCCACAGCCAAATGAACTGAAACTTGGTAGGAAGCATCTATGGCAGGTCTTCTATAAAGATTGCTCATTTTGTCCCGATCCAAACAAACATGGCCACCACAGGCAATTCTTGTTTCTGATTGGCCAATGTTTAAAAATCTTCTCCTCTGAAACCGCTTGGCCAAATGAACCGAAACTTGGTAGGAAGCATCTATGGAATGTCCTCTATTAAGATTGCTCATTTCATCCCGATCGGTTAACAAACATGGCTACCACCGAAACTTGGTAGGAATCGTCTATGGAATGTCCTCGATGAAGATTGCTCATTTCGTCCCGATTGGTTAGCAAGCATGGCTACCACCGAAACTTGGTAGGAATCATCTATGGAATGTCCTCTATGAAGATTACTCATTTCGTCCCGATTGGTTAGCAAACATGGCCACCACATGCAATTCTTGTTTCTGATTCGTCCTTTTCTAAAAAAAATCTTCTCCTTTGAAACTACTTAGCCATATGAACCGAAACTTGGTAGGAAGCATCTACATGTATGGAAGGTTCTGTATTAAGTTTCCTCAAAGCAGAATGAAAGGTGAGCGACACTGAGCCTCTAGTTGAGGTAACCTTTCTTAAAAGAACATTTCTTCTTTGTATACTCTTAATACAGGTTTGACTGTTCCTTTAGTGCAGTCAGAGCTTTGATTATTGGATTGGAGAGTCGTTTGTATGCCTATTTTTTTGCTGCTATCTAACAGTTCTGATTCTTGAGTATGTCAAAAAAAATATTCTGTATCTTGTACTCAATTGTTATTTTTTTTGTAGGTTGACGCTAAGATAACACTAGGCTTATCGGGAGTAGTAATTGTATTACTGTCAGTGGCAGCCTCCCTAGGGACCTACAGCTACTTTGGAATTCCTGCCACACTGATCATCATAGAAGTCGTACCTTTCTTAGTCCTGGCTGTTGGTGTAGACAACATCTTTATACTAGTCCAGGCTTATCAGGTATGTATTAATGTCAGTGGCAGTGTCCCTAGGGACCTACAGTCACTTTGGAATTCCTGGCACACAGGAAGGTATTAGGAACCCAGTTACATTTTTAATGCTGTCAAAAAGCCATGGCTTACAATTATCAGACTAATAGTGTAATGTACATATAAATTAACAGCAGGTTTGAGGGTTGAGACAGACGTTATCATTAGTATCAGCTTAATTTATTTTATTGGTTATATCAGAATATGGTTGACGTCACACTGACTGATAATTTTCATTATCAGAGTCAATTTTTTTTATACTGACAATATCACTTGACGAGATCAAATAGTCCAGTTTACTGATAAATTAATTTATTACTCTTTGGTTATTCTATATATGCACACATGTATATAAATGTGTTGTTTAAATAATGTGATTTTTGTCCATTAATTTATTATTTTATAGTATAAAAGGCATCTGACAAAGAGCAGTTTCATTTTCTCCATTTAATGAAAAATGCATATAATTATACCCCCACTCATAGAGAGGGGGCTATATTGCAATCACCATGTCCGTTTGTCCGTCCGTTCACACTTTCGTAACAGATATCTCAGCTTCTACTGGAAGAAATGATTTTATATTTGATATATGGCTTTGGCATGGTGACTTGTACCGTGTCTCCCCTTTCCAGGTTTACCGCACATCTACTTCCTGTTTACAGTGCGACTTCGAATTTTTCATGTTTGCCGTAATGAAAACTTTCGTAACAGTTATCTCAGCTTCTACTGGAAGAAATGATTTTATATTTGATATATGGCTTTGGGATGGTGACTTGTACTGTGTCTTCCCTTTCCAGGTTTACCGCACATCTACTTCCTGTTTACCGTGCGACTTACAAATGAACGAGTGGGGGTATTCTTGACACGACGTAGCGTGCAACATCTTGTTTGAACCTGTATATAAACTGCACACATTTTCAGGTTTCTTTCGGTGACTCTATTTTATTTATATTTTATTTATGCTTTATTGGTGCTCATATTCAGGGCTCACCACACTTAGTAAAAACAGGGCAACTTGACTTCTCTCTCAGTTGAATGAAAAAAAAGGGGTGACTTTCGAAAAGCTAGCAAAATTTTAACATTTCTTTCCCTGCTACTGCATGTCCCCCTAACTTTCACAAAACAAACATGCTGCACAACAATCTTAAATTTAAAAGGAAGCAATCATCAAGTTTTGAATAAAATATTAAGCAATAAAGGCAAGAAAAGCAATATGTCGGGGGTTTTACTGTTGATAATGATGATAATTCTAAGGTAAAGAACAGCATCGGTTCAGGTGTAATGGTTAGCATGCTCGCCTCGAGTGCGGTAGATCGGTCAAACCAGAGACTATAAAATTGGTATTTGTTGTTTCTCCGCTAAGCATGCAACATTAAGGAGTAAGAGCAAAGACTGGTTGGCTCGGAATCAGGATAATGTGTACGAGTGGAGTGACCTGTCTATCCGGGGACTGTTGCTTCAGTGAGCTATCACTAATAAAATCCAACTCAGCGTGTTGGTCTAGTACAAAGCAGATCTCATCATCATATCATTGAAAATTAACTTGTTCTCGTCATGATATGGCTGAAAAATTACTGAGTTGGTGTTAAACAACAATCACTCACTCACTATTATATGCATTTCAGAGGGACACAAGACCATCAAATGAGAGTTTAGAAGAACAGATAGGTAGAATTCTTGGTAGAGTTGGTCCTAGTATGTTGTTAAGTAGTTCAGCAGAGAGCATAGCTTTCTTCTTAGGTAAGTAGTTCAGCAGAGAGTATAACCTTCTTCTTAGGTAAGTAGTTCAGCAGAGAGCATAGCCTTCTTAGGTATGTAGTTCAGCAGAGAGCATAGCCTTCTTCTTAGGTATGTAGTTCAGCAGAGAGTATAACCTTCTTCTTAGGTATGTAGTTCAGCAGAGAGCATAGCCTTCTTCTTAGGTATGTAGTTCAGCAGAGAGCATAGCCTTCTTCTTAGGTATGTGTTATGTTGTTCATCTTGAATAAAGCTCAGTTTTAGTCCCAAATTCTGTGTATTACAATAAAACAGTAGGCAATTTTAGAAAATTAAACAGAACTGGTTTATATTTAGAAGGAATGAATTGAAATGCTGTCAGAACATAAACTTTAAATTTAATCAAATATTTAGTAGTTATTAAAAAAATTGTTTTAATACTGATATATATTTCTTTTATTAAAACAGGTGCCCTGACAGACATGCCTGCTGTAAGAGTATTCTCCCTTTATGCTGCACTGGCTGTTCTCTTTGATTTCTTGCTACAGATTACAGTATTTATTGCACTTATGACATTAGATGCAAAACGTCAAGAGGTAAGAGTTATCTATCTTTGACCAGCTATGTATTTCTGTTGTATTTTACTATTATTAGAGTGAGTGATTGTTGTGTAATGCCAAATGAACCATTGTTCAGCTGGGCTACTTTTTACTGAACCAACTCTGACTGAAGTATTTTTCACTTATTAACTGATCACAAAATCTTTCAATTTATAACAAAATGTCCATTTTATTTTGAATTTTTTTTAATCATTGTTCATGCATATTAAGTTATAGGGGGTTATGGTGTTTAGTGCCACTTTCAATAATATTTCAGTTATATCATGGCGGTCAGTTTTATTAGTGGAGGAAACCGGAGTACCTAGAGAAAACGACCTACCTGCGTCAAGTCACTGACAAACTTTATCACATAATGTTATATCGAATACACCTCGTCTGAGCAGGATTCGAACCCACAACATTACTGGTGATAGGCACTGATTGCATAGGTAGTTATAAATCCCACTACCATACGATCACGACGGCCCTGATTAAATTATAAGTATGTTTTGTTAAATAAAAAAAAACATATTCAAGAACCTTAATAAGAATCAATAGTAAAAAAACAGAATGTCTTCGAGGCTGTGGGTTAAACAAGATTTAGAGTACGAATTCCAAAATCGTCCAATTAGAACATTGTATTTATTGGATATAGCATTCCGATTGGGTGTTTTTCGAGAGTGAGTGTTCAAAAGTTTGATGACGACAAGGCATGAACTATGTGACAGTTTCTGCTTTATCACAGTGAAGACTTTGGGCCGTCGTGGTCGTGATCGTATGGTAGTTGGATTTACAACCACTTGTGGAATCAGTGCCTGTCACCACTACAGTTGTGAGTTTGAACCCTGTTCATGGCGAGGTGTACTCAATACAACATTATGTGATATAGTTTGTCAGTGGCTTGCGACAGGTCGGTGGTTTTCTCCTGGTACTCCGGTTTCCTCCACCAATAAAACTGATTGCCAAGATATAGCTGAAATATTGATGAAAGTGGCGTTAAACACCATAAACCAGTAAAGACCTTGTTTATTTTCAGGATTCCAGATATGATGTTGTTTGTTGTAGAAAACTACAAGGAAGTAAAGAGGAGAAGCACCCAGGATGGCTGTTCTATCTGTTCAAAAAATTTTATGCTAAATTTATCCTGAAAGAGTATATTAGACCTATTGTGGTATGTACATTTTATATATTAATACACAGTGATTTTCTGACTGCGTTTTTGGGGCTGAATATCGGCCCCAGTCCCAATGTGAAAAAGGCTCTTTTTTTTCCCAATTTCATGGGGGAAAATTCCCAATAGCGTGGTGATAAAATTATTCATAAAAATCGTTAATGAAAGCTTTTCCAAATTAGATTAAAAGTCGAACATTTTCATTTTTATAACCTGGTTACTGTGTTTTGATTATGCAAGCTAAATACTACGCACAAGATACCGGGAACCAGTGCAGTATATTGGGTCGCTTGATTTGTTGAAAGTGGCGTGTAGTGGAATGTGATAAAACTTCAGAAAAATGAAAGCGGAAATGGTAGTATTTGGAATAAATTTTATATTAAAGATGTTTATTTAAATAAATTTAATAGGCTAAAAAAATGGTAAATATGTCCTTTGATTTACGTTACTTTGATATTTTGTCAATTCATTGGGAATATAAAAACGGAAAACAGTTGATGAAGCGGAATACGCGAATTATTGCCAATTGAGTTTTAAAGTTAAAAATAAAAATGTCACGATGTTGTATAATTCTTAATTACACCTTATATAAGAATCCTGGATTTTGATTGGTTAATAGCTGGTGTATTTTTCGTGTATTTTCATATTTAGGATTAATTTCGTTCATTTTTGCCGTTGCCGAGGTATTTGCATGAGGATTTAACTTTTTCACCCTCGCGTGCATCAAACCACCAAGTTTATTTGGAATATTTCTTCTTTACCTTGATACATAAAGTAACGTGATTAATCAAATTTGAAACCCGAAAGTGTTCCGAAATAAAGGATTTAGCTTTTTTTCCCTCTGCCGTGGTATTTGCGAAAACGTATTTCATTTTTTTACCCTCACGTCCCGCAAACCACCAAATTCATTCAGAATACTTCAACCACTGTCTAACAAAACAAATAGAATATTCCTGAAAACGACAAACAAAAGGTATTATTTATTTAGCCAGTGTTCTAAATATAAATAATATTCGGTGTAATTAAACAGTCTCGACTGGTATTTTTCGCAAATACCCCTTCCAAACATGATATATCTGTTCAAAATAATATGTTAAAAAAATTACCAGTAATGATGGAAGCAAGTACAGGTAACTTGAATCCTTTGGATTTAAAAAAAAGTGTTTACTGCCCGGGAGCAATGAGGTTGATGGCGTTAATAAAGCTAGTGAAACTGTTTGTGCTTAGAAGTGAGTCCGACCCACAAGGCACTACCGGTGGTGTCTTCTATCTAATCCCACTTTTAAAAAATACCTATTCCAGGTATTCCCACTAACAAATAACAATAGGTATTGTTACAGTTAATTTGCTGTTTTTGCAATTAGTATCTAATTAATTATTACCTGTCATTACCTGTATTTTATGTCAAATATTGTAGAAAAAGCCAAAATATTAGTTGAGTGAAGTAAGTGTTATTAATAAAATAGATTAGAAATTGGAATGAAACATTGTTTTCATATGGATTGAAATTAGTATGACATAAATAGCAAAATATCATTTAAAAAATATTTGTACCTTTGAAAAAAACATGAATCATTAGAATTTCATTAAAAAAAATGAATAGTAACAAACATAAGCTAAGACATGCTTATTTATTATTTCATGTAATTTAAAAAATAAATTATAAGTTCTATGGATGCTGAAATATAAATATATTGATAGAGATATCACTTATTCATGTATGTATCTGTTATACACCCTAAGTCCCAATGTTTGCACATTGTTTATACAATAATTACAGCTATTCCCACTTGAATTTTTAAAAAGTGGGATTAGGTGGACGCAACCGGTCACCGACACTAGTACTGATACACCATACCCAGAAGCTGAACGCCTTGTTACAACTGTTATTATTATACCTCACTAACTTCTCATTGGCTTAAATTAAATCACATGACCTGAAACAATTTTAATGTTTTGTGAAAATTAAGCTAAACAGGAAACAATTAGTTGTTTACCGGGTAACAACCCTATTGTTTCCCGGTAAACAACTCATTGCGTGCCTCTAAAGGGAAACAACTCTTTCAAAAATTTCATAAAAATTTCAATATTTCAGATTATTTTTTTTCTTCAAAATTTCCAAATTTTCAAAAAAATTTAAAGATATCAAAATTTTTAAAAAATTTCAATATTTCAAAATTTTCAAAACTTTCAGTTTTCATAAAATTTCAAAATTTTAATATTTAAATAATAATATTGAAAAATGATAAAACAATTATAGCCTACCATTTCGGTCAATACTATTTCCTTCTTCAAAAAGAATGAAAATTACCTAAAATTGAAATTGACTGGTTAATAAAAGTATTAAGAAATGGGTGTTTTCATAATGGACCGGTTATATGTCTAAGGTTAGTCATAATGGCTCAAGGAGGGTTGTATTGGCCCAAGGCAATTTTTGAAGTTATTAAACACACATTTTGAATCTGTTGAAAATAGTACTGATGGCCGGTTTGTGCCCTATATCACTGGTTGTGTTGTGAACTTTAATATTTAAAATGAAATAGTTTAACATTTGTTAAAAATTTGTCAAAAGTTATTAAACACACATTTTGCTTAAATTCATGTATTTATTTAAATGCCCAATCCTTGGTCTGTTGTTCGGTATAATAAAACAGTTATTGCCTTCAATGGATTGTAAACATCAGAATTGTTAACCCTCAAGGGGTTGTTTCCCCCAGGCTAAAGCCCTCGGGAAAACAACTCCCATCAGGTTGACAATTTTGGATGTTTACATCCATTGAAGGCAATAATTGTTTAGTGTCATTTCAGAAACAACAAATTCAAATTCTTTATTACCTAACACAGCTTCAAATGACATCTAACAACATGTGTCACTCTGATTTGGACAGTTGTGCTCCAGAGGTCATGGTACCAGATGCCAGGGTGTTTAGTTCAATAAAGAATGAACAAAAATACACCAAGTGTATTTATGTAGGTTTTGTGGTCATTCTTCTTCATCACAATAATTTGTTACTGTTGGCATTAACCTTGGTACAGTATGATCGCTATTCTATTACTGGACATCCAAACTAATAAATTTACTCTTCCCATCTTTTCCCAATTCATATCATTTATGTGCTAATTTTCCCAATTATAAGGGACCTGGGCCCCAGATACAAATGAGTAGGAAAATCACTGATACATGTCGTGTATATATGATGGATTCAGATCAGCGTATGGACTGGACGTTGATTAGAGGCTGGACGTCATTCTGAGTCTTACATACATTTAATAGATGTACATTGTCTGTAGAAATAAAGCAAATTCACACTTGCTTCAAAACAGGCTAGAAAAGCTAGTCATAGGCTTGCTTTTCTACCCGTCTCTATACATACAAACAATAGCTTGTTATGTCAAATTAACTGAGTATTATGAAGGAAAGTTTAAACAGTGATAGTCAACAATTCCACCAATATCAGCAAAAAAAACAATCAACTCTCATTTTAACTCACTGAACACAGAAAAAAAAACCCACAGCATATGATATTGCAAATCCATGTCCTAGCTTGGGACAGACACAATATTGTGGCAGGATTATTTCTCCTATTTGTTTAATCTTGTGTCAGAGGTACCTACTAATTATGTCCCTCCTTCGAACGAAAGGAGACATATTGTTTTAGTCTGATTTTTTCTTCTGCTTCTTCCACTTCTTCTCAGCGAAGCTTATCCAGACCATAACTTTTTTGTCTTTCGAGATAGGTCAATGATATTTCGTATATGGGTGCATGACCATAAGGCGGTGTGTCGCGAACCGTAATGACCTTCGTGGGACTTTGACCTCAATGTCAAATAATTGTTTTTTAAATAGTATTTTCTTGTCCGTGCCATAATATTTTTGTCTTTCGAGGTAGGTCAATGATAATTGGTATGTGGGTACATGACCATAAGGCGGTGTGTCGCGTACTGTAATGACCTTCGTGGGACCTTGATCTTTGACCTCAAGGTCAAATAATTCAAATAAATCCAACAAAACTGTTCATGGACAGATATTTCGTATATGCATGGCCATAAGGCGGTGTGTCACGTACCGTAATGACCTTCGTGGAACCTTGACCTTTGACCTCAAGGTCAAATAATTGTTTTTTAAATAGTATTTTCTTGTCTGGGCCATAACATTGTTGTCTTCGAGATAGGTCAATGATAATTGGTATGTGGGTGCATGACCATGAGGTGGTGTGTTGCATACCGTAATGACCTTCGTGGAACCTTGATCTTTGACCTGAAGGTCAAATAATTCAAATAAATCCAACAAAACTGTTCATTGGATGATAGTTCGTATGTGCATGACCATAAGGCGGTGTGTCGCGTACCGTAATGACCTTCGTGGGACCTTGATCTTTGACCTCAAGATCAAATAATTGTTTTTTAAGTAGTATTTTCTTGTCCGGCCCATAACATTTTTGTCTCCAGATAGGTCAATGATATTTGGTATGTGGGTGCATGACCATAAGGCGTTGTGTTGCGTACCATAATGACCTTCGTGGGACCTTGACCTTTGACCTCAAGGTCAAATAATTGTTTTTTATATAGTATCATTCAACTCATAATGTGTAACTTATTGTTGTACAGGTGGCCGCATTAAGGGGAGACATAAGTTTTAGGTATCTAAAACAGTTCTTCCTAGTTTTATTTTGAATTAGCAGTATTCATGTTAAAGTAATATGAAATGCCAAAATCATTATTTTCAGTTTTCTAAAAATTTCTGATATATGTAAAGATTAAATATATAAAGAACGTAAACCATTCACTTTTTGAGAGCTACGATGTATAATTCAGGAGAAAACGTCATTTTATTCTGTCTTCGATAATTCTTGCTACCCGGACAATAATGCAAATCATATGCTATTGACCTCAGATTTGAACTCATTCGGTAGATATTGTGTGCATGCTCCGTTATAGTCTAGACAGGTAATATCATTTTCGTTTCGATTTACATTCCATTATTTTCCATTCAATCCACGATTAGAAATAATTTTCCCTTAGCGAAACATTAAACAAGGATCTCTTTACCTGGAAAATAAATATATATCACCATCTATGATCTAAACCGCCGTAAATGTCTTAACGGCATTATGTGTATAATCAAGGACGTATATAGAATCTAATATTCGTCCATGGTATAATTCAGCAAATTTCGCGGGGCCCAGTAAGGGGGCACTGCATACGCAACTTGTAATTATGTTAAAACATTATTTTTTTTTTGTATTAAAAATGAATACTACTTTGTTTCAAATCTATTTAAAATTTATTTGACCTAAGAGACAAGAATGTGAAAGAAAGCACACATTCTCTATCTCATAATAATATATAGGCAAATAATTTGATTCTGAGGGGGCCTGGCAAAATTAGTCAGGTTAGAATATTTGACAGAAAATTCGTTCGACACATAGTGCAGGACAGGTTATAACATTGTTTACTCAGTGCAGGCCAGATTATTTTTTTTTATTTTCTATGAAGCAAAGGCCAGAAATTTTTTTCCAGCTTTGGGTGGCCAGATTATTTATTTTATTTACAAAAACTGCCAGACCCTCTTCCCCCCCCCCCCCCCCCCCCCCCCCGGAATCAATTGGTTGTCCCCAAAGCAAACCAGGAAACAAACGAACCAAGTTATGAAATGGTTGGTGTCAAAATAACGGTGACGAATTATGGACAAAATAAGTCATATTTTTGGCATTTTTTTCTTGTTGATTTTTTATTTTCTTCTCTTGACACAGTTTGTACATGCGATACGTTAGTTCCGACGAGGATTTTAAATTCTGAGATTTCTTGGTTCTGTTTCGATTTCCCCAAATGGGGTCAATGTTTTTGTCCAGTTTTTCGAATAAACTGATTAAGTCAGAATGAAATTCATTGCAGTTGATAATCTTTAAGGTTTCGACTTAATATTATTTTTGTTTGAGATATCCAGGTTTCGACTTAATGATATTTTTGTTTGAGATATCCAGGTTTCGACTTGATATTATTTTTGTTTAAGATATCCAGGTTTCGACTTAATAATATTTTTGTTTGAGATATCCAGGTTTCGACTTAATATTATTTTTATTTTTGTTTTGCAGGTTATGGTTTTCACAGCTTATTTCTTCATGAGTGTAGCTTTTCTACACAAAATAAAACTGGGATTAGATCAAAAACTTGCTATGCCTGATGTAAGTATTAACATTAGATTAAGTCAGCGGTCGGTGGTTTTCTCCGGGTACTCCTCTACAATCAGTGTCTATCACCACTAAAGTTGTGAGTTCGAAACCCGTTCATGGCGAGGTGTACTCGATGCAACATTATGTGATAAAGTTTGTCAGTGACTTGTGACTGGTTGGAGGTTTTCTCTGGGTACTCCGGTTTCCCCCACCAATAAAACTGACCATCATGATATAACTTAAATATTGTTGAAAGTTGCATTAAACACCCATAACCCTAACCCATTAAATTAAGAATTATACAAATGTATTTGAATCTTTTTACATATATATAAGGTTAGGGTTATGGTATTTAACACCACATTCAAAAATATTTCAGTTATATTGTGCTGGTCAGTTTTATTGGTGGATGAAACCGGAGAAAACGACAGCCGCAAGTCACTGACTTTTTACATATTTATAGGGTTAGGTGTTGTGGTGTTTTTAGCAATATTTCAATTATATCGTTGTGGTTAGTTTTATTGGCTGGAGGAAACTGGAGTACACGGAGAAAACTACCAACCTGTTCCAAGTCACTGACAAATTTTTAAATATTTATATGATTAATAAGAATGGATATAGATGTTAAAATAAAAAGTGACAGGTTAAATGAAAAATGGTAATGTCAGCTCCCTCGTATTATGGACAACGGAAATCATATCTTATGTTTTTCCTGACCGAACCTCCACAGAGTGAACTGACACAAAACATTTCTGAAAATAATCACTTTAAATACAAAAGGCAAATTAACTGTCTATTTATGGTTATGGTTGTGGTTGTTAACACCACTTTCAACATTATTTCAGTTATATCGTGGTGGTCAGTTATATCGTGGTGGTCAGTTATATCGTGGTGGTCAGTTATATTGGTGGAGGAAACCACTTACCTGTCACAAGTAACTGACAAACTTTATCACATTAAGTTGTATAGAGTACATCTCACCATGAGTGGGATTCAAACTCACTACTTTAATGGTAATATCGTCTATTTATGAGTCAGCTCTATATATGCATAGAATTTTGAAAATATTTTTTTTATTGCAGAATCATCTGCTAATCCTAAACACCAGTATGAAATAAACCAGTTAATTATACCTCTGATATATTACTTGTATAATGATACCCCCAGCAATACTATTGTAAATATGACCTCTAATATTAGTTACAGGCTGCTAATAGGCCGATGATACATTCATACTCAGGTAAAGGCCCTGATGATCTACACACCTTGGCCTTCAGGTAAGTACTCATGCTGAAAAGGAAGCCCATTATATCCAATACAGTCCGCTTCTTTTGTTTCAATAGTACTGTATCTTATACATGTTTGAAATTATTAATAGAAATGTCTTACGTTTCAATTATAGGATTCGTATGTGCTGAATTATTTTGGTAACGAGTCAACTTACCTACACGTCGGTCCACCGGTGTATTTTGTGGTCAGAGAAGGACATAATTATACATCAGAGACTGGGGAGAATGCACTATGTGGAGGAAACGGGTGTCCGCAGAATTCCTTAGTTGGACAAATATTTTTCGCTAGTGAAATATCTAATTAGTAAGTAATATGAGACAGGCAACCTGTTTGAAGGACGAAGTCCTAAAATTTCAATAACACGATGATCCGTACAAGTTATTATCTTTTATTTTGAATGAATTTTGTAGCCGATTTGTTATGGCTGTTCCGTTCATTTTACCTACTGTACGCCGCTCTTCCGTCGGGAGTTTCGTAGAAAGAGATTTTTTTATTAGAATTTTATTTCAAGTTTATTTCGATTTTACATAGAGTAAATAATTAAAGAATTGGGAATTTTTCATTGAAATATATTTCTTTTGCATTTCTAAATTATCAATTGATCTATTTTTGAAACTTCCGGTGAACAGATATCTGGCTATCAATATAGAAGGATAAAAAGGACAGCCTACAGTTATAAGGACTTCGTCCTTTATTATAGACATGAAGGAATAATAGGGGTTTATCTTGTACTAATACTTGGCCCGGCATTCAAGCGCATCGTTGGTGTAATTGTTAGCTTGCTTGCATTGATTACACATCATTCAGGTTTAAGAGCAAAGACTGGTTGTCTTGGAATCAGAATAATATGTCTGAGTGAAGTGACAAGTCTAACTGTTGTTTTAGTGAGCTATGAAAATTCAACTAAGACAAAATTAAGTGCATTGGTCTAGTACAAAACAGACATCATCATCATCTGTGACTTGTTTCCACCATGACATAGCTGAACATTGCTCACTTGGCGTTAAACAGCAATCACTCAATAGGGGCATTCAAGCGACTTGGGTATGAAAATTATTAAGGTCATCAACTTCTAATCACTAGTGTAGTACCACTGACGTGGGTTTGAGCCCAGATTCCCACTTGAAGTCTTAATATTTCCAGACTCCTACCAAAGACCGTGGGTTTTGCTGATAAGTCCATAATAACTGTTCAAGGTTTTTCTTCCCCAGTAACTAGTATTTTCAATATTGCTGAAAATTGCTGAAAGTGACAATAAACACTGAGTCATAGGCCTCCAGCTTACATAGGTGAACGAGTGAGTCATAGGCCTCCAGCTTACATAGGTGAACGAGTGAGTCATAGGTCTCCAGCTTACATAGGTAAACCTTGTGAACGAGTGAGTCATAGGTCTCCAGCTTACATAGATAAACCTTGTGATCGAGTGAGTCATAGGCCTCCAGCTTACATAGGTAAACCTTGTGAACGAGTGAGTCATAGGTCTCCAGCTTACATAGGTAAACCTTGTGAATGAGTGAGTCATAGGTCTCCAGCTTACATAGGTAAACCTTGTGAACGAGTGAGTGATAGGCCTCCAGCTTACATAGGTAAACCTTGTGAACGAGGGAGTCATAGACCTCCAGCTTACATAGGTAAACCTTGTGAATGAGTGAGTCATAGGTCTCCAGCTTACATAGGTAGACCTTGTGAACGAGTGAGTGATAGGCCTCCAGCTTACATAGGTAAACCTTGTGAACGAGTGAGTCATAGGCCTCCAGCTTACATAGGTAACCCTTGTGAATGAGTGAGTCATAGGCCTCCAGCTTACATAGATAAACCTTGTGAACGAGTGAGTCATAGGCCTCCAACTGACATAGGTAACCCTTGTGAATGAGTGAGTCATAGGCCTCCAGCTTACATAGGTAAACCTTGTGAACGAGTGAGTCATAGGTCTCCAGCTTACATAGGTAAACCTTGTGAACGAGTGAGTGATAGGCCTCCAGCTTACATAGGTAAACCTTGTGAACGAGTGAGTCATAGGCCTCCAGCTTACATAGGTAAACCTTGTGAACGAGTGAGTCATAGGTCTCCAGCTTACATAGGTAAACCTTGTGAATGAGTGAGTCATAGGTCTCCAGCTTACATAGGTAAACCTTGTGAACGATTGAGTCATAGACCTCCAACTGACATAGGTAACCCTTGTGAATGAGTGAGTCATAGGCCTCCAGCTTACATAGGTAAACCTTGTGAACGAGTGAGTCATAGGTCTCCAGCTTACATAGGTAAACCCTGTGAATGAGTGAGTCATAGGTCTCCAGCTTACATAGGTAAACCTTGTGAACGAGTGAGTCATAGGCCTCCAGCTTACATAGGTAAACCTTGTGAATGAGTGAGTCATAGGCCTCCAGCTTACATAGGTAAACCCTGTGAATGAGTGAGTCATAGGTCTCCAGCTTACATAGGTAAACCTTGTGAACGAGTGAGTCATAGGCCTCCAGCTTACATAGGTAAACCTTGTGAATGAGTGAGTGATAGGCCTCCAGCTTACATAGATAAACCTTGTGAATGAGCGAGTCATAGGCCTCCAGCTTACATAGGTAAACATTGTGAATGAGTGAGTCATAGGTCTCCAGCTTACATAGGTAAACCTTGTGAACGAGTGAGTCATAGACCTCCAACTGACATAGGTAACCCTTGTGAATGAGTGAGTCATAGGCCTCCAGCTTACATAGGTAAACCCTGTGAATGAGTGAGTCATAGGTCTCCAGCTTACATAGGTAAACCTTGTGAACGAGGGAGTCATAGACCTCCAGCTTACATAGGTAAACCTTGTGAATGAGTGAGTCATAGGTCTCCAGCTTACATAGGTAAACCTTGTGAACGAGTGAGTCATAGGCCTCCAACTGACATAGGTAACCCTTGTGAATGAGTGAGTCATAGGTCTCCAGCTTACATAGGTAAATCTTGTGAATGAGTGAGTGATAGGCCTCCAGCTTACATAGGTAAACCTTGTGAACGAGGGAGTCATAGACCTCCAGCTTACATAGGTAAACCTTGTGAATGAGTGAGTCATAGGTCTCCAGCTTACATAGGTAGACCTTGTGAACGAGTGAGTGATAGGCCTCCAGCTTACATAGGTAAACCTTGTGAACGAGAGAGTCATAGGCCTCCAGCTTACATAGATAAACCTTGTGAATGAGTGAGTCATAGGCCTCCAACTGACATAGGTAACCCTTGTGAATGAGTGAGTCATAGGCCTCCAGCTTACATAGGTAAACCTTGTGAACGAGTGAGTCATAGGTCTCCAGCTTACATAGGTAAACCTTGTGAACGAGTGAGTGATAGGCCTCCAGCTTACATAGGTAAACCTTGTGAACGAGTGAGTCATAGGTCTCCAGCTTACATAGGTAAACCTTGTGAATGAGTGAGTCATAGGTCTCCAGCTTACATAGGTAAACCTTGTGAACGAATGAGTCATTGACCTCCAACTGACATAGGTAACCCTTGTGAATGAGTGAGTCATAGGCCTCCAGCTTACATAGGTAAACCTTGTGAACGAGTGAGTCATAGGTCTCCAGCTTACATAGGTAAACCCTGTGAATGAGTGAGTCATAGGTCTCCAGCTTACATAGGTAAACCTTGTGAACGAGTGAGTCATAGGCCTCCAGCTTACATAGGTAAACCTTGTGAATGAGTGAGTCATAGGCCTCCAGCTTACATAGGTAAACCCTGTGAATGAGTGAGTCATAGGTCTCCAGCTTACATAGGTAAACCTTGTGAACGAGGGAGTCATAGGCCTCCAGCTTACATAGGTAAACCTTGTGAATGAGTGAGTGATAGGCCTCCAGCTTACATAGGTAAACCTTGTGAATGAGCGAGTCATAGGCCTCCAGCTTACATAGGTAAACCTTGTGAATGAGTGAGTCATAGGTCTCCAGCTTACATAGGTAAACCTTGTGAACGAGTGGGTCATAGACCTCCAACTGACATAGGTAACCCTTGTGAATGAATGAGTCATAGGCCTCCAGCTTACATAGGTAAACCCTGTGAATGAGTGAGTCATAGGTCTCCAGCTTACATAGGTAAACCTTGTGAACGAGGGAGTCATAGACCTCCAGCTTACATAGGTAAATCTTGTGAACGAGTGAGTGATAGGCCTCCAGCTTACATAGGTAAACCTTGTGAACGAGGGAGTCATAGACCTCCAGCTTACATAGGTAAACCTTGTGAATGAGTGAGTCATAGGTCTCCAGCTTACATAGGTAGACCTTGTGAACGAGTGAGTGATAGGCCTCCAGCTTACATAGGTAAACCTTGTGAACGAGAGAGTCATAGGCCTCCAGCTTACATAGATAAACCTTGTGAATGAGTGAGTCATAGGCCTCCAACTGACATAGGTAACCCTTGTGAATGAGTGAGTCATAGGCCTCCAGCTTACATAGGTAAACCTTGTGAACGAGTGAGTCATAGGTCTCCAGCTTACATAGGTAAACCTTGTGAACGAGTGAGTGATAGGCCTCCAGCTTACATAGGTAAACCTTGTGAACGAGTGAGTCATAGGTCTCCAGCTTACATAGGTAAACCTTGTGAATGAGTGAGTCATAGGTCTCCAGCTTACATAGGTAAACCTTGTGAACGAGTGAGTCATTGACCTCCAACTGACATAGGTAACCCTTGTGAATGAGTGAGTCATAGGCCTCCAGCTTACATAGGTAAACCTTGTGAACGAGTGAGTCATAGGTCTCCAGCTTACATAGGTAAACCCTGTGAATGAGTGAGTCATAGGTCTCCAGCTTACATAGGTAAACCTTGTGAACGAGTGAGTCATAGGCCTCCAGCTTACATAGGTAAACCTTGTGAATGAGTGAGTCATAGGCCTCCAGCTTACATAGGTAAACCTTGTGAACGAGGGAGTCATAGGCCTCCAGCTTACATAGGTAAACCTTGTGAATGAGTGAGTGATAGGCCTCCAGCTTACATAGGTAAACCTTGTGAATGAGCGAGTCATAGGCCTCCAGCTTACATAGGTAAACCTTGTGAATGAGTGAGTCATAGGTCTCCAGCTTACATAGGTAAACCTTGTGAACGAGTGGGTCATAGACCTCCAACTGACATAGGTAACCCTTGTGAATGAGTGAGTCATAGGCCTCCAGCTTACATAGGTAAACCCTGTGAATGAGTGAGTCATAGGTCTCCAGCTTACATAGGTAAACCTTGTGAACGAGGGAGTCATAGACCTCCAGCTTACATAGGTAAACCTTGTGAATGAGTGAGTCATAGGCCTCCAGCTTACATAGGTAAACCTTGTGAATGAGTGAGTCATAGGCCTCCAGCTTACATAGGTAAACCCTGTGAATGAGTGAGTCATAGGTCTCCAGCTTACATAGGTAAACCTTGTGAACGAGTGAGTCATAGGCCTCCAGCTTACATAGGTAAACCTTGTGAATGAGTGAGTGATAGGCCTCCAGCTTACATAGATAAACCTTGTGAATGAGCGAGTCATAGGCCTCCAGCTTACATAGGTAAACATTGTGAATGAGTGAGTCATAGGTCTCCAGCTTACATAGGTAAACCTTGTGAACGAGTGAGTCATAGACCTCCAACTGACATAGGTAACCCTTGTGAATGAGTGAGTCATAGGCCTCCAGCTTACATAGGTAAACCCTGTGAATGAGTGAGTCATAGGTCTCCAGCTTACATAGGTAAACCTTGTGAACGAGGGAGTCATAGACCTCCAGCTTACATAGGTAAACCTTGTGAATGAGTGAGTCATAGGTCTCCAGCTTACATAGGTAAACCTTGTGAACGAGTGAGTCATAGGCCTCCAACTGACATAGGTAACCCTTGTGAATGAGTGAGTCATAGGTCTCCAGCTTACATAGGTAAATCTTGTGAATGAGTGAGTGATAGGCCTCCAGCTTACATAGGTAAACCTTGTGAACGAGGGAGTCATAGACCTCCAGCTTACATAGGTAAACCTTGTGAATGAGTGAGTCATAGGTCTCCAGCTTACATAGGTAGACCTTGTGAACGAGTGAGTGATAGGCCTCCAGCTTACATAGGTAAACCTTGTGAACGAGAGAGTCATAGGCCTCCAGCTTACATAGATAAACCTTGTGAATGAGTGAGTCATAGGCCTCCAACTGACATAGGTAACCCTTGTGAATGAGTGAGTCATAGGCCTCCAGCTTACATAGGTAAACCTTGTGAACGAGTGAGTCATAGGTCTCCAGCTTACATAGGTAAACCTTGTGAACGAGTGAATGATAGGCCTCCAGCTTACATAGGTAAACCTTGTGAACGAGTGAGTCATAGGTCTCCAGCTTACATAGGTAAACCTTGTGAATGAGTGAGTCATAGGTCTCCAGCTTACATAGGTAAACCTTGTGAACGAATGAGTCATTGACCTCCAACTGACATAGGTAACCCTTGTGAATGAGTGAGTCATAGGCCTCCAGCTTACATAGGTAAACCTTGTGAACGAGTGAGTCATAGGTCTCCAGCTTACATAGGTAAACCCTGTGAATGAGTGAGTCATAGGTCTCCAGCTTACATAGGTAAACCTTGTGAACGAGTGAGTCATAGGCCTCCAGCTTACATAGGTAAACCTTGTGAATGAGTGAGTCATAGGCCTCCAGCTTACATAGGTAAACCCTGTGAATGAGTGAGTCATAGGTCTCCAGCTTACATAGGTAAACCTTGTGAACGAGGGAGTCATAGGCCTCCAGCTTACATAGGTAAACCTTGTGAATGAGTGAGTGATAGGCCTCCAGCTTACATAGGTAAACCTTGTGAATGAGCGAGTCATAGGCCTCCAGCTTACATAGGTAAACCTTGTGAATGAGTGAGTCATAGGTCTCCAGCTTACATAGGTAAACCTTGTGAACGAGTGGGTCATAGACCTCCAACTGACATAGGTAACCCTTGTGAATGAATGAGTCATAGGCCTCCAGCTTACATAGGTAAACCCTGTGAATGAGTGAGTCATAGGTCTCCAGCTTACATAGGTAAACCTTGTGAACGAGGGAGTCATAGACCTCCAGCTTACATAGGTAAATCTTGTGAACGAGTGAGTGATAGGCCTCCAGCTTACATAGGTAAACCTTGTGAACGAGGGAGTCATAGACCTCCAGCTTACATAGGTAAACCTTGTGAATGAGTGAGTCATAGGTCTCCAGCTTACATAGGTAGACCTTGTGAACGAGTGAGTGATAGGCCTCCAGCTTACATAGGTAAACCTTGTGAACGAGAGAGTCATAGGCCTCCAGCTTACATAGATAAACCTTGTGAATGAGTGAGTCATAGGCCTCCAACTGACATAGGTAACCCTTGTGAATGAGTGAGTCATAGGCCTCCAGCTTACATAGGTAAACCTTGTGAACGAGTGAGTCATAGGTCTCCAGCTTACATAGGTAAACCTTGTGAACGAGTGAGTGATAGGCCTCCAGCTTACATAGGTAAACCTTGTGAACGAGTGAGTCATAGGTCTCCAGCTTACATAGGTAAACCTTGTGAATGAGTGAGTCATAGGTCTCCAGCTTACATAGGTAAACCTTGTGAACGAGTGAGTCATTGACCTCCAACTGACATAGGTAACCCTTGTGAATGAGTGAGTCATAGGCCTCCAGCTTACATAGGTAAACCTTGTGAACGAGTGAGTCATAGGTCTCCAGCTTACATAGGTAAACCCTGTGAATGAGTGAGTCATAGGTCTCCAGCTTACATAGGTAAACCTTGTGAACGAGTGAGTCATAGGCCTCCAGCTTACATAGGTAAACCTTGTGAATGAGTGAGTCATAGGCCTCCAGCTTACATAGGTAAACCTTGTGAACGAGGGAGTCATAGGCCTCCAGCTTACATAGGTAAACCTTGTGAATGAGTGAGTGATAGGCCTCCAGCTTACATAGGTAAACCTTGTGAATGAGCGAGTCATAGGCCTCCAGCTTACATAGGTAAACCTTGTGAATGAGTGAGTCATAGGTCTCCAGCTTACATAGGTAAACCTTGTGAACGAGTGGGTCATAGACCTCCAACTGACATAGGTAACCCTTGTGAATGAGTGAGTCATAGGCCTCCAGCTTACATAGGTAAACCCTGTGAATGAGTGAGTCATAGGTCTCCAGCTTACATAGGTAAACCTTGTGAACGAGGGAGTCATAGACCTCCAGCTTACATAGGTAAACCTTGTGAATGAGTGAGTCATAGGTCTCCAGCTTACATAGGTAAACCTTGTGAACGAGTGAGTCATAGGCCTCCAACTGACATAGGTAACCCTTGTGAATGAGTGAGTCATAGGTCTCCAGCTTACATAGGTAAACCTTGTGAACGAGTGAGTGATAGGCCTCCAGCTTACATAGGTAAACCTTGTGAACGAGGGAGTCATAGATCTCCAGCTTACATAGGTAAACCTTGTGAATGAGTGAGTCATAGGTCTCCAGCTTACATAGGTAGACCTTGTGAACGAGGGAGTCATAGACCTCCAGCTTACATAGGTAAACCTTGTGAACGAGTGAGTCATAGGCCTCCAGCTTACATAGGTAAACCTTGTGAACGAGTGAGTCATAGGCCTCCAGCTTACATAGGTAAACCTTGTGAATGAGTGAATCATAGGCCTACAGCTTACATAGGTAAACCTTGTGAACGAGTGAGTGATAGGCCTCCAGCTCCAGCTTACATAGGTAAACCTTGTGAATGAGTGAGTCATAGGTCTCTAGCTTACATAGGTAAACCTTGTGAATGAGTGAGTGATAGGCCTCCAACTTACATAGGTAAACCTTGTGAACAAGTGAGTCATAGGTCTCCAGCTTACATAGGTAAACCTTGTGAATGAGTGGGTCATAGGTCTCCAGCTTACATAGGTAAACCTTGTGAACGAGTGAGTCATAGGCCTCCAACTGACATAGGTAACCCTTGTGAATGAGTGAGTCATAGGTCTCCAGCTTACATAGGTAAACCTTGTGAACGAGTGAGTCATAGGTCTCCAGCTTACATAGGTAGACCTTGTGAACGAGTGAGTGATAGGCCTCCAGCTTACATAGGTAAACCTTGTGAACGAGTGAGTCATAGGCCTCCAGCTTACATAGGTAACCCTTGTGAATGAGTGAGTCATAGGCCTCCAGCTTACATAGATAAACCTTGTGAACGAGTGAGTCATAGGCCTCCAACTGACATAGGTAACCCTTGTGAATGAGTGAGTCATAGGCCTCCAGCTTACATAGGTAAACCTTGTGAACGAGTGAGTCATAGGTCTCCAGCTTACATAGGTAAACCTTGTGAACGAGTGAGTGATAGGCCTCCAGCTTACATAGGTAAACCTTGTGAACGAGTGAGTCATAGGCCTCCAGCTTACATAGGTAAACCTTGTGAACGAGTGAGTCATAGGTCTCCAGCTTACATAGGTAAACCTTGTGAATGAGTGAGTCATAGGTCTCCAGCTTACATAGGTAAACCTTGTGAACGATTGAGTCATAGACCTCCAACTGACATAGGTAACCCTTGTGAATGAGTGAGTCATAGGCCTCCAGCTTACATAGGTAAACCTTGTGAACGAGTGAGTCATAGGTCTCCAGCTTACATAGGTAAACCCTGTGAATGAGTGAGTCATAGGTCTCCAGCTTACATAGGTAAACCTTGTGAACGAGTGAGTCATAGGCCTCCAGCTTACATAGGTAAACCTTGTGAATGAGTGAGTCATAGGCCTCCAGCTTACATAGGTAAACCCTGTGAATGAGTGAGTCATAGGTCTCCAGCTTACATAGATAAACCTTGTGAACGAGTGAGTCATAGGCCTCCAGCTTACATAGGTAAACCTTGTGAATGAGTGAGTGATAGGCCTCCAGCTTACATAGATAAACCTTGTGAATGAGCGAGTCATAGGCCTCCAGCTTACATAGGTAAACATTGTGAATGAGTGAGTCATAGGTCTCCAGCTTACATAGGTAAACCTTGTGAACGAGTGAGTCATAGACCTCCAACTGACATAGGTAACCCTTGTGAATGAGTGAGTCATAGGCCTCCAGCTTACATAGGTAAACCCTGTGAATGAGTGAGTCATAGGTCTCCAGCTTACATAGGTAAACCTTGTGAACGAGGGAGTCATAGACCTCCAGCTTACATAGGTAAACCTTGTGAATGAGTGAGTCATAGGTCTCCAGCTTACATAGGTAAACCTTGTGAACGAGTGAGTCATAGGCCTCCAACTGACATAGGTAACCCTTGTGAATGAGTGAGTCATAGGTCTCCAGCTTACATAGGTAAATCTTGTGAACGAGTGAGTGATAGGCCTCCAGCTTACATAGGTAAACCTTGTGAACGAGGGAGTCATAGACCTCCAGCTTACATAGGTAAACCTTGTGAATGAGTGAGTCATAGGTCTCCAGCTTACATAGGTAGACCTTGTGAACGAGTGAGTGATAGGCCTCCAGCTTACATAGGTAAACCTTGTGAACGAGAGAGTCATAGGCCTCCAGCTTACATAGATAAACCTTGTGAATGAGTGAGTCATAGGCCTCCAACTGACATAGGTAACCCTTGTGAATGAGTGAGTCATAGGCCTCCAGCTTACATAGGTAAACCTTGTGAACGAGTGAGTCATAGGTCTCCAGCTTACATAGGTAAACCTTGTGAACGAGTGAGTGATAGGCCTCCAGCTTACATAGGTAAACCTTGTGAACGAGTGAGTCATAGGTCTCCAGCTTACATAGGTAAACCTTGTGAATGAGTGAGTCATAGGTCTCCAGCTTACATAGGTAAACCTTGTGAACGAGTGAGTCATTGACCTCCAACTGACATAGGTAACCCTTGTGAATGAGTGAGTCATAGGCCTCCAGCTTACATAGGTAAACCTTGTGAACGAGTGAGTCATAGGTCTCCAGCTTACATAGGTAAACCCTGTGAATGAGTGAGTCATAGGTCTCCAGCTTACATAGGTAAACCTTGTGAACGAGTGAGTCATAGGCCTCCAGCTTACATAGGTAAACCTTGTGAATGAGTGAGTCATAGGCCTCCAGCTTACATAGGTAAACCCTGTGAATGAGTGAGTCATAGGTCTCCAGCTTACATAGGTAAACCTTGTGAACGAGGGAGTCATAGGCCTCCAGCTTACATAGGTAAACCTTGTGAATGAGTGAGTGATAGGCCTCCAGCTTACATAGGTAAACCTTGTGAATGAGCGAGTCATAGGCCTCCAGCTTACATAGGTAAACCTTGTGAATGAGTGAGTCATAGGTCTCCAGCTTACATAGGTAAACCTTGTGAACGAGTGGGTCATAGACCTCCAACTGACATAGGTAACCCTTGTGAATGAATGAGTCATAGGCCTCCAGCTTACATAGGTAAACCCTGTGAATGAGTGAGTCATAGGTCTCCAGCTTACATAGGTAAACCTTGTGAACGAGGGAGTCATAGACCTCCAGCTTACATAGGTAAATCTTGTGAACGAGTGAGTGATAGGCCTCCAGCTTACATAGGTAAACCTTGTGAACGAGGGAGTCATAGACCTCCAGCTTACATAGGTAAACCTTGTGAATGAGTGAGTCATAGGTCTCCAGCTTACATAGGTAGACCTTGTGAACGAGTGAGTGATAGGCCTCCAGCTTACATAGGTAAACCTTGTGAACGAGTGAGTCATAGGCCTCCAACTGACATAGGTAACCCTTGTGAATGAGTGAGTCATAGGCCTCCAGCTTACATAGGTAAACCTTGTGAACGAGTGAGTCATAGGTCTCCAGCTTACATAGGTAAACCTTGTGAACGAGTGAGTGATAGGCCTCCAGCTTACATAGGTAAACCTTGTGAACGAGTGAGTCATAGGTCTCCAGCTTACATAGGTAAACCTTGTGAATGAGTGAGTCATAGGTCTCCAGCTTACATAGGTAAACCTTGTGAACGAGTGAGTCATTGACCTCCAACTGACATAGGTAACCCTTGTGAATGAGTGAGTCATAGGCCTCCAGCTTACATAGGTAAACCTTGTGAACGAGTGAGTCATAGGTCTCCAGCTTACATAGGTAAACCCTGTGAATGAGTGAGTCATAGGTCTCCAGCTTACATAGGTAAACCTTGTGAACGAGTGAGTCATAGGCCTCCAGCTTACATAGGTAAACCTTGTGAATGAGTGAGTCATAGGCCTCCAGCTTACATAGGTAAACCCTGTGAATGAGTGAGTCATAGGTCTCCAGCTTACATAGGTAAACCTTGTGAACGAGGGAGTCATAGGCCTCCAGCTTACATAGGTAAACCTTGTGAATGAGTGAGTGATAGGCCTCCAGCTTACATAGGTAAACCTTGTGAATGAGCGAGTCATAGGCCTCCAGCTTACATAGGTAAACCTTGTGAATGAGTGAGTCATAGGTCTCCAGCTTACATAGGTAAACCTTGTGAACGAGTGGGTCATAGACCTCCAACTGACATAGGTAACCCTTGTGAATGAGTGAGTCATAGGCCTCCAGCTTACATAGGTAAACCCTGTGAATGAGTGAGTCATAGGTCTCCAGCTTACATAGGTAAACCTTGTGAACGAGGGAGTCATAGACCTCCAGCTTACATAGGTAAACCTTGTGAATGAGTGAGTCATAGGTCTCCAGCTTACATAGGTAAACCTTGTGAACGAGTGAGTCATAGGCCTCCAACTGACATAGGTAACCCTTGTGAATGAGTGAGTCATAGGTCTCCAGCTTACATAGATAAACCTTGTGAACGAGTGAGTGATAGGCCTCCAGCTTACATAGGTAAACCTTGTGAACGAGGGAGTCATAGACCTCCAGCTTACATAGGTAAACCTTGTGAATGAGTGAGTCATAGGTCTCCAGCTTACATAGGTAGACCTTGTGAACGAGGGAGTCATAGACCTCCAGCTTACATAGGTAAACCTTGTGAACGAGTGAGTCATAGGCCTCCAGCTTACATAGGTAAACCTTGTGAACGAGTGAGTCATAGGCCTCCAGCTTACATAGGTAAACCTTGTGAATGAGTGAATCATAGGCCTACAGCTTACATAGGTAAACCTTGTGAACGAGTGAGTGATAGGCCTCCAGCTCCAGCTTACATAGGTAAACCTTGTGAATGAGTGAGTCATAGGTCTCTAGCTTACATAGGTAAACCTTGTGAATGAGTGAGTGATAGGCCTCCAACTTACATAGGTAAACCTTGTGAACAAGTGAGTCATAGGTCTCCAGCTTACATAGGTAAACCTTGTGAATGAGTGAGTCATAGGTCTCCAGCTTACATAGGTAAACCTTGTGAACGAGTGAGTCATAGGCCTCCAACTGACATAGGTAACCCTTGTGAATGAGTGAGTCATAGGTCTCCAGCTTACATAGGTAAACCTTGTGAACGAGTGAGTGATAGGCCTCCAGCTTATATAGGTAAACCTTGTGAACAAGGGAGTCATAGACCTCCAGCTTACATAGGTAAACCTTGTGAATGAGTGAGTCATAGGTCTCCAGCTTACATAGGTAGACCTTGTGAACGAGTGAGTGATAGGCTTCCAGCTTACATAGGTAAACCTTGTGAACGAGGGAGTCATAGACCTCCAGCTTACATAGGTAAACCTTGTGAACGAGTGAGTGATAGGCCTCCAGCTTACATAGATAAACAGGCCTCCAGCTTACATAGGTAAACCTTGTGAATGAGTGAATCATAGGCCTACAGCTTACATAGGTAAACCTTGTGAACGAGTGAGTGATAGGCCTCCAGCTTACATAGGTAAACCTTGTGAATGAGTGAGTCATAGGTCTCCAGCTTACATAGGTAAACCTTGTGAACGAGTGAGTGATAGGCCTCCAACTTACATAGGTAAACCTTGTGAACAAGTGAGTCATAGGTCTCCAGCTTACATAGGTAAACCTTGTGAATGAGTGAGTCATAGGTCTCCAGCTTACATAGGTAAACCTTGTGAACGAGTGAGTCATAGGTCTCCAGCTTACATAGGTAAACATTGTGAATGAGTGAGTCATAGGTCTCCAGCTTACATAGGTAAACCTTGTGAACGAGTGAGTCATAGGTCTCCAGCTTACATAGGTAAACCCTGTGAATGAGTGAGTCATAGGTCTCCAGCTTACATAGGTAAACCCTGTGAATGAGTGAGTCATAGGTCTCCAGCTTACATAACGTAGGTAAACCCTGTGAATGAGTGAGTCATAGGCCTCCAGCTTACATAGGTAAACCTTGTGAACGAGTGAGTCATAGGCCTCCAGCTTACATAGGTAAACCTTGTGAACGAGTGAGGCTATCATTAACATTTGATTTACCTGAGGTCTTTATTTATTTAACAAGGATTGGCGACAACCAATGGCCATGAGCATTTTTCATTAACATTACCATATATACAGGTCCTTTTGTTATTAGATCAAGTTTGTCAGTGACTTACGGCATGTCAGTGGTTTTTTACAGGTACTCTGGTTTCCTCCAACAATAAAACTGACCGCCACAATATAACTGAAATATTAATCTTATTCCTTAGCCAACAAGGATTGCTAACATCTGATACCCATGAGCATTTTTAATTAACATTGCCACATATATAGTCCTTTTTATTTGGTATAAAAACTTATTTGATGACTTTTTCAGTACATTTATCGCCCAGCCAACATCATCATGGATCGACGACTTCTTTGATTGGTTATCACCAGGGGGTAATCCACCATGTTGTCGATTGTATCCTGATGAAAGTTTCTGTGCAGCAACAGTAGGTAGGCGACATGTTTTTTTTTCATGGCGTAAAAGGGTTAACATATAGAGATCATTGTCAAACATCTTGTCCACGTCTGCATCACACTTTCCTTAATCCTCAAGTCCTCTGTGAACCAGGGGCCGTCATGGTTGCGATCGTATAGTATTTGGAATTACAACTACCTATGAAATAAGTGCCAATCACCACTAACGTTGTTAGTTCGAACCCGGCTTGGGCTAGGTGTACTCGATACAACATTATGTGAAAAAGTTTGTCAATGACTTGCAGCAGGTCGGTGGTTGTCTCCAGGTACTCAGGTTTCCTCCACCAATAAAATTGATCGCCACGAAATAACTGAAATATTGTTGAAAGTGGCATTAAACACTATAAACAACCCCCCCCACCCCCCACCCCTACCTTTTGTGAACAATTTGATAGAAAATAAAAACATCCAAACTCACACATGAATTTCTATAGGACCTGATTTGTGAGCGTGCTATGCTTTATGTTTTGTTAATCACATTGAAATTTTGAAAACATTACGTTTGGGATAAAACATTTCAGTTGAAACGATTTCAAAACGTACCAAAAATTTGACGACGTCTGAACGTACAATGCTTTTTCGAAACATTTTAAAGGTATGTCTGAACTCGCCATTAAAATCATATCAATAAGCAATATATATTTATATACCAGTAATACAGTCATTAAAACTTTTAATGTTAAAAAAGTATATACATAAAAAAAATTGAGAAAAAAATGTGATGGTCAACAATTTTACCAATTTCACAGCAACAACAAAAAAACTTCCACTCACCTCAAATCATTGAATGCCAAAAAAAAAGACCATGACATATATCAATGGAAATCCAAATCCTGGCTTGGTACAATGTTGTGAGATGAAACTGGTTGATTGATTGATGATTGATTTATTGTGTTTAATGCCACTTTCAGCAATATTTCAGCTATATCATGGTGCCCAGTTTTAGTGGTGGAGGAAGCCGGAGTATCCAGAGAGAACCACCAACCTTGGGCAAGCAACTGGTAAACTTTATCACTCGCGGCTGCGAGTCGAGTGCACCCTTTTTTATATGCCCGTCTTTAAGACGGGACGTATTATGGTATACCAATGTCCGACTGTCCGTCCGTGCGTTTCACATGTCACGCTCTAACTTAAGAACCCCTTGGCCAATTCACTTCAAATTTCACAGAGTTATTGGAATTGATGGTCTTACGGTCTGTATACTTTATACCCAGGCCCCAAAACTGGTTGATAATTGGATTTCCAACAGCAATACAGATATAAACAAGTAATTAAAAACCTGCACAGATACTCAAAAAGACCACACATTATTACACAAATGAATGACAAAACAAACACGGATGTTACACTAGCAGAGTCAATGAATGCTCATAGTTAACTGACTACTAAGTAACAGGTATGAATTACACAAAATTAAGAGGCTGTCGTGATCATATGGTAGTTGGATTTACAACTACCTATACAATCAATGCCTCTTGCCACTAAAGTTGTGAGTTTGAACCCCGTTTATGTCGAAGTGTACTCCAAACTACATTATGTGATAAAGTTTGCAGCAGTTCTGTGGGTTTCCTAGGGTACTCTTGTTTTTCTACATCAATAAAACTGACCGTCACAGTATAACTGAAATATTGTTTAAAAAGGTGTTAAACACCATATCCCCGAATCCCCTATACAAAATTACCATGAAAAAATGCATGCAAATGATTACAAGTGATTTCTTTTTTTTTTAAACAGTTAACGACACTTGCAAGGTATGTCCAGTAAAACAATTACATAGCGGTCGACCTACTCCTGCGGATTTCATGAAATATTTACCAATATTCCTGAAGGACAATCCTGGAACTAAATGTGCTAAAGGGTAAGTACAAATCTATTTACAGTAAAACCTGTCTAAACCGAACCCCTATGGGACTGAAGAATTTATTCAGTTTGGACAGGTATTCGGTTTACACAGGTTCAAATTACATAGACAAGTAGTAGGGATAGCAGCGGGAAATTTATGCTATATGAAATAATTCATTTTTTGGTCTTTCTAGTGGTAGTATGTAAAAGTAGAAATGGTATGCACTTTAAATTATTAAAATCGGATAATATTTGTAGTTTTTACACTAATTTAAACATTGAAAAAGATGCAGTTCATAGTTCTGATAAAAAAAATATATGTACATCGACCCTTTTTTCCTATTATGCTTTCCTTTCAATATATTTCCAATAAATAACAAAATAAAGTTGGATATTCAATGGGTTTTTTGGAAGGTTGAAATGAAAAATTACCAAAATTTAGTGCAATTTTCCTTTTCGCCTGCTTTTAGACAACAGATATCGTCAATGTTACACCTTTTCCACCAAGTTTTTCTTACTTCTGCTATTTAAAACATGTTCTTGTTACTTTAGAAACATGCAAGAAGTAATAAATAGAGAATATACCATAATACGAACTGTTCCGATCACTTAATTGTCTAAAATCACTGATTTTTGGCCTATAAATACGATTTTTATTCATTGAAAATTGCCATTTTCCTCCATTTTTCGTGTATATTTTTTAATTTTATTTCAGTTCAACTAAAAGTATCAACCTTAAAAGCATTTGCATGATTAGAACTAAAAAATGGAACACATAATTCCATGTTCTATTCATTTCTTTTTTTTTTTGGGGTGTTTTAGCGCTACTTTCAGCAATATTTCAGCTATATCATGGCATCCAGTTTTCGTGGTGGCAGAAACCGGAGTACCTGGAGAGAACTACCGACCATGGGCAAGCAACTGGTAAACTTTATCACTTGCGGCTGCGAGTCTAGTGCACTCTTTTTGTAATTTACAAAGCCAGGCGCGAACCCACGCCGTATTGGTGATAGGCTTGTATGAGTTGTTAGGTAATCCAACTACCTAACTCATTGAGCCACCCGGGCCCTATATTCTATTCAAAACACTGCTACATAGTACCAATTCTATGCTAAGGAAATTGGTTTTCCTCACAAAATTTTCAATTTAAACCTGAAATATCTGTTCGTTTTTACAACAAAAAGAAATACATATGAGATGCATACTTGTGTACTATTTTTGAACATAATTTGAACAAATATAAATTACAAAAACTTTTCATTTTTTTTTCAATCTATATTCCTTCAAACTGTACAAATATTCATCAAATTAAATAATTATTCATAATCATTCCTCTGTTGGATTTTGGTTACGGGCAGACCTCTGAAAAGCAGATATATGTTCATCTCGTTTGTGTAGCACAAGCTGCTTCTGTTGCTCCTTTGGAATATTTAAAGTAGCATCTATGCCTGTAAGGACACTGTTTGTGTGATTAGCAATCTTCAGCAAATTTTGAATCAAAGTCTCACAAGATAACTTTTTCCTTTCTTTGGAGAAGAAAAACAACTTATGGTCAATATTTGGAGGAGACATAACCCATTTAAAATAAGTAATTTGTGCTTTAACAACAGATTCCTTTTCATGTTCATTCATACAGCTTTCGAGTAAGGTTATAATATCTACGCTTGTTTTACAAGGCTGAATATTCAAACGAAGTAAGTTGTCTATGGCATTTTGTTTATTTTGTAAATGTTGGGCATCCTTTTTTAACTTTTCCAGTTCTTTTTCTTTCATTCTGTTGATTCTTTTTTGTTTTAATTCTTTCCGTCGTTCTTGCCATTTTGCTAGGTAATCAGGAGCACGTTTTTTTTCAAGAGTAATTTTGTCATTTTTATCTTGTAAATCCATGGAATCAAGCCATTCAACGGTTTTATTATTTATCCACATTAGTGTGGCCTCGATGTGTTCAATAGATGCATTTGGTTTGAAATGTCGTATTTGTTTCATGTCAGCAAAGTTTTTCTCACTCGCTCGATTATGTTTCGGTACAGAAATGGATTCTTGTCGCTTGGCTTCATCGTCTGAAGTATGACAACCACCTGGTAGCTGGTTTTTCATATGTCGAGAGACAGTTAAGTAAAGATGCGTACAAATAAGGCTGATAACTTCAATCGTAACATCACCATGTTCTTGAGGTTCGCCTATGGCATTTTGAAAGGTCTTTCAGAATGGTAGACTCGAATGAATTTACTTTTTGAAACCGCTTTAAGACGTGTCGTTTCAAGGAATCAACCCTTGGGACACGGACTTCACCATCAACAGCTTTAATACAATCTATTACATTTATTGGTTTTTGGTTCAAAAACTGGTTTCTCTCAAATAGTGCTCCTACTAGGAGGTAGCTTAACTCAAAACGAACTCTACACTGGCCAGCAGGTGCGAGACCTGAAGCGAAAAAAAAATATATAATCATGAATCTGGAATGGATGATCAATGAGACATTTTTACTGTTCAATCGCGAAAGACTGTATGGCAAACTTTTTTATTTGTTTATCACTGTCCATTTACTCGATATTCTGCCACTGATGTTCCTATCTAATTAAATATTAAATAGTAAATGGATGTAACGCTTTCAGGAATAACTACTTCTCACTAACATTTTTTTTCATCCGACATTCCAACTAAATTATCTCTTGAATATTTTGAGATTTATTTTATTTTGAGAATGATTTTTTTTCAATATCAAATATAACTTTTATGGAAAATTTACTTCATCAGATTAATGACAGTGGCGATGTCTCTCTCTCTCTCTCTCTCTCTCTCTCTCTTAAAAATACACCATTATTTATTTAAGCAATAATAGTGAATCAGAATACTTAAAAAAAAGAAACAAATTTCTTTCAATTTTCTTGTCAGAATATTTTGTTTTTTAATCAGTGTCGATTTTTTTTATGAAAAAAAGGCATAGCCCCCTTTTCAAGTTAAAAGGTTGACCTCTACGTTAAAATGGATTCAATTTTAGGAAGAACCATGTGCGTTACACATTAACTTTCCGAATTTCCATTATTTCATGCAATATAATTATCGAGAACTGTTGCATTTTTCCGTATACAGAGTATAAAAGAAAGTTATTTATAGCCGTGTGTCGATCTAATTTATGACTCAATATACATCACTACCTGTTTTGTAACATAAATGATATTTTTTTCACTGTACTTGATTGATATCATAATATGATTTTATAAAACGGAGGAATTATTTCTTACCAGGTAATTTTTATGCAGCACCAGGTGGTCGACATCTTCTGTACTCCAACCGGTAACGTCGTGAACGTCCTCAAAATCAATGTGCATCATTTTTTTGTATCCCACGATTTTTTAACTGGTTTACGGGTTGTGTGGCAGACGACCAAGCAGAAAAACAATTGTTTGGAGCATATCTTCATGTTTTGAAGTCTAGAGTAGACGACGTTTGGTGGGAAAAAAATCGAGGAAGAACATAGAAAAACTTAAAGACATTTTTTATTTTCGTTTTTCATACTGAATCATTGAATATTTTACTTTGAAACTAATATTATCGTAATCTACGGGATCTCCTCTTTAATTTAACCTATCCTTGGTTGTCACTACTACCTGGCCACTCATCCCGGTTTTGTAACATGTCAAAGTAACATGAAAATCACGGCAACGTCGGCAGTCCAAAATGACGTCATTTTGGAGATATTTTGAAAGTATGCTCGTTTAGAATTAAAAACCAAACAAATATATTTAATATAATTAGGATATTTTTTGTACCATAACAATCGGTAGATTCTAATTTATCAATTGATACCAGATTTTACTTGGTACCTATCGTGGAAATGTAGAAATCACTATAAATAACAGTAGCCTGAAACTGAAAAATATCATGGCTAGGGAATTTTTCTATTGACTGCTATCCCTACAAGTAGTAGATGGGAATGTAAAGTGTCTGGTGTAGGCAGGTTTTCGGTTTACTCAAGGTTCAGTAGATAGGACTATAAAGTCTGTCTGGTGTAGGCAGGTTTTCGATTTACTCAGGGTTCAGTAGATAGGACAGTAAAGTCAGGGTTCGGTTTAGACAGGTTTCACTGTATAATATAGTCAAACTTGTCTTAACAGTCACAGTGAATTACTGATCACGGCCAGTTTAAAACCCTCTCGATCTGATTTACGTGTTATTCTCACTCAAATAAACAGTCACTCAAAGTTTATCCCATTGTATCAGTTTACCAGAATTGAATGGTCACTTTCCGTTCTAGACTTTAAAGAATCATGGGTAATTAACTTTTGAGGTATTCTCAATACACGTTTGTACCAATTAAGCTATTAAATTATTGAGGGTGAGGATTATGGTGTTTAACACTACTTTCAACAACATTTCAGTTATATCGTGGCAGTCAGTTTTATTGGTGGAGGTAACCGGAGTACCCGGAGAAAACCAATGACCTGTCGCAAGTCACTTTATCACATAATGTTGAATCGTCATCCCTACCCGTTTCCAAGCAAAATTGTGTTTCTATTTTTGAAAATGGAGAGTTTATTAATAGTTTTTATATATAATTGAACTTGTTCTTGTCCTGAATATAATTAAAATAATATTTGCTGGACATTAAACAATATTGAGGTCACGGGTGGCTCAATGAGTTAGGTAGGCCTATCACCAATACGGCGTGAGCTCGCGCCTGGCTTTGTAAATTACAAAAAGGGTGCACTCGACTCAAGTGATAAAGTTTACCAGTTGCTTGCCCATGGTTCTCACCGGGTACTTCTTCCACCACTAAAGCTGGTCGCCATGATTTAGCTGAAATATTGCTGAAAGTGGGGTTAAAACACTAAAAATCAAAAATCAAAATCAACCAATTTTATGGTGTTTTGTTTGACCCGACCACGATCTACTGCACTCAAGACGCCCAAACATTTTACCAATGATGCAGTTTTGTACTTCGAATATATGAATGGTTATGGATTTCATGGATGAGGGAATACATGAATGGAGGGTGTTTCTCAAACTCCAGCTGCACCAATATACCCAATGTTATATGGAACCTCCCCCTTCCTCTTTTTGATTTAAGGTCAAGGTAAATATGACATTCATTTTCAGTGTGATGTTTGCTCTGTTAAGTATATATAAGGGTGAAATTAAAAGTGCAGATACATTTGTTAATTATATATGCTACGGAAGTTAAAGGTATGATGTCTTTGATTTTGGTGATTTTTTTGGTCCATATATATTTTTACAAGGAGTACATTAATTAACATGAATTAACACTAATTATCAAGTTTTAAAGTAAAAAGTCCATCCTTTCTCTTTTATTTTCATGACCGAAACATATACAACTAGTAATAGTAATGTGAATGATAAACCCAAATATATGTAATGATTTATTTAACATAGGAAACATATTAAAAATAAAACCATGCATCAAAAAGATATATATATATACAGAATAACAACTGTTTTGAAGGTTCAAGGTTCAAAGCTGATGTTATTGTATTTATCAGTAATTACATATAGTCTCTAACATTGTTTCCCGTTTATTACGATAATTTATCAAATCAAGATAGTTAAATTTTCACATTTTAAAGTTCGAGGTTTACCGAGAACTTTAAAATGTAAAAATTTAACTATCGAGATTTGAGAAATTATCGTAATAAAAGGGAAGCAATGTTAGAGATTGTTTCTCTAATGAACCACTAAAAATTTGTTTGATTCTTTTTCTCACTAATTTAACAAAATATATGGCCGTTTTTCACTTTCTCAAATCGACGTCCAATGACGTCACTGACGTATACTTCAATTGACGGTCACATCCGTTAAGGAATGTTTTTGAAGAAATGATGGAGAAGGGACAAGATTCCAGATGAGGGGTTCTTGGTGATGGTACGGTTAATTACGGTTAGTTACAGTTAATTAAACAATTTTATTGATACAATGACATTTTGCGAAACGTAACATTTTTACGGGAAAAGTAGCGTGAAATTCTTATCTCACCCAAGACATAATTGCGTAATTGAACAATCAGCGACTGAGAACAAAGTGATCCACACATTGATTATCGATTTCTTCTCACACGGGTTGAGAAGTGTGAAAATGGAACAAGAATTAGAGAAATAATGTCTTTGACATCACATTGACTGATAACTTTCAGTATTACAGTCATTGACAGTTATCACATTCATTTCATTGAGATCAAAGGAAAATTGTCCAAATCTGCACAAAACATTTGGCAAACATTGATAGAATACAAACATGTTGCTGCCTAGTATTCACATATAGCATTGTTTATTTACATACATGGTGCAACGTGTAAATATATAAATAAATAAAGGCTGTCATGGTCCTGATCGTATGGCAATTAGATTTACAACTAACCTATGCAATCAGTGCCTATCACCACTAAAGTTGTGAGTTCGAGTTCCGCTCATGGCGAGGTGTACTCAATACAACATTATGTATTCATGAAATAAGAACTATTATACACGGTCTTCCCGCTTACCCACTTGCCCGAAGCTCAGGACAAGTAAAACTGGATTCGAACAAGTGAAAAATTATGAAAGAATTTGTTTGAATAAATAGAAGATTTTTCTACATTTGGCTATCGGGTAAGTAGGTGAAAAAAATTAAGACAAAGACTGTATACATCTAACAAGATTAGGTTACCTTGCTTACCGTGCCTATGTGATATGTTTCTCCTCTATGCAATAATTTTTTTTTTCTTTTTGCAATATTGATATGTCAGATTTTTGAATTATTTTTGATGAATTAATTTTGTACATTTGACATATTTCTACAAAATACTGACCACCTTCTACAAGATACAGGTTTTAAATTTGTCAGTGGTTGCACATGGTATAAATAGAAGTACTGTCTAGCTTTCCAGATATTTTTAGATATTTGAAACGTTGTTTATCCTCTCCTGAATATTCTGTAATGATTGTCCAAATATACTCGAGTATAACTGAACAGAGGATTTTCTGTAGTTTCCTAGTAATTCACGAAATGCACATTTAAAATCTTGTCATAACCAACAGTACATGAATGGATTAATGACGGAATTTAACATGGCGATCGTTAGCGTTACATTTTTAATGATGTTCATGAGGTTTTTAGACATGTTTAGATATTTTAATGGGGCCGTCAGCATAAACGGTACCCAAAATATAAAGAAGAAAAAGAAAATAATGCCCATTGCTTTTGCCGACCTGGCGTCTTTCCTAAATTGACGATTTGTATATATTTCTTTCCTCTTCTTCATCTGAGCGGTGTGATCTTTTACCACGATGTAAATGTGTGTATATAGATAAGAAGAAGTACTATTGTTACTGGTGTTGTAAATACTGTGTACGATTTTGGAAGAACGACAAAAAAGTCACACACGGTTCCGTTGTATTTATTGTAGGTATTCCAGCCGAGACTCGGCAGAGAGCATATTATACAATGGTAGATCCATATGCCGCTGATAATAAACTTGGCTTTTTGTTTCGTCATTAGTACGGGGTACTGTAAAGGACGTATAATTGATAAGTATCGATCCACCGCTATGACTACCATGTTTACAAGTGACGAACTCAATGAACATATTACCGATGAATATTTCAACAAACACAAAGTTTTATTAGACCGAATTTGAGGGTCGGTGTAAAACCAAGCATACAACGGTAAAGTTATGAGTCCAAGTGATAAATCTGATAATGCCAGACTACAAATAAACATCTCGGTCGTCTTCTGTAATCTTTTAAACTTGAAAAACGAGATAATTACTAACAAATTGCCGATGATGATAATCGGCATAAAAATCACGGAAACAATTCCGAAAGCAATATCAAGCATATGATTTAGACCCTTGTATCCATCCAATGTAGACACGGTAATGTCGGTTGAGTAATTACAAGATGGCATGGAATTTACGAATGTCGTCTGCAGTTTATCAACGACAAATTTCGTTGAATTAGCTTTATCTGTTGTTGACATGATTTCTAGTACTTCCCGAAACATTCAAAGTAAAATTTCTTCTGTATTTTGTTGAAAATTCTGTGAGATTTTAATACAATTTGAAATCTTTTTTTAAATATTATCAGATTTGATCAACAGGTAAAGGCTACATTGTCACAAGCGAACTTCTTTTAAATACAATTTCTTCTGTATTTTGTTAAAAATCCAGTAAGATTTGATAATAATTTGAAATCATTTAAATATCGTCAGTTTTTATTAACATTCAACATTTTAAAGGCTACATTGTCGCAAGCGAACTTGTTGTAAATACAATTTCTTATATAGTTTTTTTTTTAGTAAAATTTTAATGTAATTTGAAATCATTTAAATATCGTCAGATTTGATCAACATATTAGGCTATTGTGCCGCTAATAAGCTTCTCATAAATAAAATTTCTTCTATAGAAATATCGTCAGTTTTGACCAACATTGTAAAGGCTACATTTCCACTATATATTGTTGCAAGTCAAAAATCATTTAAATGTTTTCATTTCTGTTCAGCAAAAAGTCACCATAGCATGCTCTATCCGTAGATGTAGTGAACTCCTTCCTAATACAATTTCTTTTGTATTTTGTTTAAAATCCAGTTCATTAAAATTATTGGAATTCATTTAAATTTCCTCATTTTCGTTCAATATACATGAACAGTATTAAATGATTATCCCTTTGAAGTCTCTTGCGTGTTTCATGGTTATATAGCGTTTTTCTTTGTCTTTTAATCCTATGCTGAACTTTTTGTATGTAAGTTATTACGGTATATCTGTTGGCCAATCATAATCATGCAGTGTTTTATTTGAGCGTACCTGACCTGATAAAGGATATTCCAGAAACGTGTCATACGCACTAATTTTGATATCTACATTGTTTTTATCAAATCAAAGTAAAATTCTGCCTCAGAATTCAATTTCTGAATCATTCATACAGTGTTTTTGATATGGCTTTTCTCAGAATTATTTCCCACAATTCATTATTTTGTAATTGAAGCAAATTTGATGTCGTCTGATGTTTGAAAAGCAAGTTGTAATATATCTATTTTTTTCATTTGACGAGCCTTGATAAAAATTACTGATATCAGCAATAATATTTCATCTGTTCTGCATTTCTATATCAATATCTATAAATAGAAATCAAATATTCCAATTATCATAGTAGCAAGCATTTTATGTTCCCTTTTTATGCTATCATAACATTTGAAGTTACAAGTATAGTTAGTTTAAGACATAATTTGTTAATTAATTAAACGTAAAATTACAATCTGGTACTGTATAAGATACATGATATAATGCTATTAATAGAACTAGGCAACACATGTTACAACTTATTTTAATCCCTATCTTTAGGAATAAAGTTAATTAATTATATAATATAAATATCTAAAGACAAGAAACTTATACAGTGAAAACTTGTCTAAACAGAACCCTGAATAAACTGAAATCCTGTATAAACCAAACTTTAAATAAATTCCTAATACATTTTTTTTATTTTTTTTATTTGTTAATTTAACTTGTATAAACTGAACACCTGTGTATTCTGAACATAAAAGTTGGTCCCAAGGAGGTTCTGTTTAGACAGGTTTCATTGTAGAACTAACTAATAATATTTTTATATAACTTACAGAAGAAGGTGTAGTTATATATATATATATACAGTGGTCCATCTCTTGTAAGGACATTCCTTCAGCAAAAAGTGGCCTTAAAAAAGGTGGCCTCTCATGAGGGGGATAACTTAGTAGTATTTACTACATGTATCAGTGTATATGTAATCTGTCCTGATAAGAGAAGTGTCCTCTTTATTACATGTATCACAGTGTAGATGAAATCTGTCCTGATAAGAGAGGTGTCCTCTTTATTACATGTATCACAGTGTAGATGAAATCTGTCCTGATAAGAGAGGTGTCCTCTCTTGAAGGGGATAGTTTAGTAGTAAACATCTTAAATATGTCCTGATGGCCTCTCTTGAAGGGGGAAATTAAGTGGTATTTTACTGTCTCATTACATCTGAAATATGGCCTGATAAGAGGTGTGGCATTTGCTGGAAGTGGCCTTTTAAGAGAGGGACTACAGTATATAAGTATAGTTGAAGTACTGGAAAATTATTAAGCATTTATTTTGAGACCATAGAGTACAATTAGTCTATAATATGTAACAGTCATTAGTATTATCAGTTCGTAACTTTATTCAACTATGAAGGGAACATCATGGTCGTGATCGTATGGTAGTTGGATTTACAAATACCTGTGTAATCAGTCCGTATCACCACTAATGTTGTGAGTTCGAACCCTGTTGACGGGGAGGTGTATTCGATGCAACATTATGTGATCAAGTTTGTCAGTGACTTGCGGCAGGTCGGTGGTTTTCTCCGGGCACTCCAGTTTCCTCCACCAATATTAAACAGAAATATTGTTGAAAGTGGCGTTGTGGAAAACCATATAACACTAACCACTATTCAAATATGGAAAGTGAACTGTTATTAATGATGTAAAAAATAACAACTTAAAATGTTGTCATCCTGGTCATAGGAGAAATAGATTCTCCTTCTGTAATACGTCATCCTGGTCATAGGAGAAATAGATTCTCCTTCTGTAATACGTCATCCTGGTCATATGAGAAATAGATTCTCCTTCTGTAATACATCATCCTGGTCATAGGAGAAATAGATTCTCCTTCTGTAATGCGTCATCCTGGTCATAGGAGAAATAGATTCTCCTTCTGTAATACGTCATCCTGGTCATAGGAGAAATAGATTCTCCTTCTGTAATGCGTCATCCTGGTCATAGGAGAAATAGGTTCTCCTTCTGTAATACGTCATCCTGGTCATAGGAGAAATAGGTTCTCCTTCTGTAATACGTCATCCTGGTCATAGGAGAAATAGGTTCTTCTTCTGTAATACGTCATCCTGGTCATAGGAGAAATAGGTTCTCTTTCTGTAATACGTCATCCTGGTCATAGGAGAAATAGATTCTCCTTCTGTAATACGTCATCCTGGTCATAGGAGAAATAGATTCTCCTTCTGTAATACGTCATCCTGGTCATAGGAGAAATAGATTCTCCTTCTGAAATACGTCATCCTGGTCATAGGAGAAATAGATTCTCCTTCTGTAATACGTCATTCTGGTCATAGGAGAAATAGATTCTCCTTCTGTAATACGCCATCCTGGTCATAGGAGAAATAGATTCTCCTTCTGTAATACGTCATCCTGGGCATAGGAGAAATAGGTTCTCCTTCTGTAATACGTCATCCTGGTCATAGGAGAAATAAATTCTCCTTCTGTAATACGTCATCCTGGTCATAGGAGAAATAGATTCTCCTTCTGTAATACGTCATCCTGGTCATAGGAGAAATAGATTTTCCTTCTGTAATACGTCATCCTGGTCATAGGAGAAATAGATTCTCCTTCTGTAATACGTCATCCTGGTCATAGGAGAAATAGATTCTCCTTCTGTAATACGTCATCCTGGTCATAGGAGAAATAGATTCTCCTTCTGTAATACGTCATCCTGGTCATAGGAGAAATAGATTCTCCTTCTGTAATACGTCATCCTGGTCATAGGAGAAATAGATTCTCCTTCTGTAATACGTCATCCTGGTCATAGGAGAAATAGATTCTCCTTCTGTATTACGTCATCCTGGTCATAGGAGAAATAGATTCTCCTTCTGTAATACGTCATCCTGGTCATAGGAGAAATAGATTCTCCTTCTGTAATACGTCATCCTGGTCATAGGAGAAATAGATTCTCCTTCTGTAATACGTCATCCTGGTCATAGGAGAAATAGATTCTCCTTCTGTAATACGTCATCCTGGTCATAGGAGAAATAGATTCTCCTTCTGTAATATGTCATCCTGGTCATAGGAGAAATAGATTCTCCTTCTGTAATACGTCATCCTGGTCATAGGAGAAATAGATTCTCCTTCTGTAATACGTCATCCTGGTCATAGGAGAAATAGGTTCTCCTTCTGTAATACGTCATCCTGGTCATAGGAGAAATAGATTCTCCTTCTGTAATACGACATCCTGGTCATAGGAGAAATAGATTCTCCTTCTGTAATACGTCATCCTGGTCATAGGAGAAATAGATTCTCCTTCTGTAATACGTCATCCTGGTCATAGGAGAAATAGATTCTCCTTCTGTAATACGTCATCCTGGTCATAGGAGAAATAGATTCTCCTTCTGTAATACGTCATCCTGGTCATAGGAGAAATAGATTCTCCTTCTGTAATACGTCATCCTGGTCATAGGAGAAATAGATTCTCCTTCTGCAATACGTCATCCTGGTCATAGGAGAAATAGATTCTCCTTCTGAAATACGTTTTGCAATTTGAAGTACCGGTACCTGTACCAATCCAGGTAAATGAACAGTCAAGTCTATATGTGTTGGGGGTATCAATTTTGCCTCTCTCCATATGATTTTCAATTAGATTTTGGAACTGTTCTGACAGTGTGGTAGAATTTGGGACTGTTCTGACAGTGTGGTAGTTTTTGGGACGGTTCTGACAGTGTGGTAGAATTTGGGACTGTTCTGACAGTGTGGTAGTTTTTGGGACTTCTGACTGTGGTAGTTTTTGGGTTTGTTCTGACAGTGTGGTAGTTTTTGGGACTGTTCTGACAGTGTGGTAGAATTTGGGACTGTTCTGACAGTGTGGTAGTTTTTGGGACTGTTCTGACAGTGTGGTAGTTTTTGGGACTTCTGACTGTGGTAGTTTTTGGGTCTGTTCTGACAGTGTGGTAGTTTTTGGGACTGTTCTGACAGTGTGGTAGTTTTTGGGACTGTTCTGACAGTGTGGTAGATTTTAGGACTGTTCTGACAGTGTGGTAGTTTTTGGGACTGTTCTGACAGTGTGGTAGTTTTTGGGACTGTTCTGACTGTGGTAGTTTTTGGGACTGTTCTGACTGTGGTAGTTTTTGGGACTTCTGACTGTGGTAGTTTTTGGGTCTGTTCTGACAGTGTGGTAGTTTTTGGGACTGTTCTGACAGTGTGGTAGTTTTTGGGACTGTTCTGACAGTGTGGTAGATTTTAGGACTGTTCTGACAGTGTGGTAGTTTTTGGGACTGTTCTGACAGTGTGGTAGTTTTTGGGACTGTTCTGACTGTGGTAGTTTTTGGGACTGTTCTGACAGTGTGGTAGATTTTGTTTTTTCTTTTATTACCAGAAAAAACAATATTCAGGTCACAATACATTTTTTTCTTTAAAGTAAATTACTTTTTATACCCCCACTCGTAGAGAGGGGGCTATTTTGCAATCACCTTGTCCATCCGTCCGTCCGTTAGTCTGTCCGTTCGTTCACACTTTCGTTAAAGATGTCTCGGATGCTACTGGAAGAAATGATTTTATTTTTAATACATGACTTTGGCATAGTGACTTGTACCGTGTCTCCCCTTTCCAGGCTTACCGCACATCTACTTCCTGTTTACCGTGCGACTTAGAATTTTTCATGTTTGCCGTAATGAAAACTTTCGTAACAGATATCTCAGCTTCTACTCGAAGAAATGATTTTATATTTGATATGTGGCTTTGGCACGGTGACTTGTACCGTGTCTCCCCTTTCCAGGTTTACTGCACATCTACTTTCTCTTTACCGTGCGACTTAGAATTTTTTATGTTTGCCGTAATGAACATTTTCGTAACAGATATCTCAGCTTCTACTGGAAGAAATGATTTTATATTTGATATATGGCTTTGGCATGGTGACTTGTACCGTGTCTCCCCTTTCCAGGTTTACTGCACATCTACTTCCTGTTTACAGTGCGACTTAGATTTGTTCATGTTTGCCATAATAAAAACTTTTGTAACAGATATCTCAGCTTCTACTCGAAGAAATGATTTTATATTTGATATGTGGCTTTGGCACGGTGACTTGTACCGTGTCTCCCCTTTCCAGGTTTACTGCACATCTACTTTCTCTTTACCGTGCGACTTAGAATTTTTTATGTTTGCCGTAATGAACATTTTCGTAACAGATATCTCAGCTTCTACTGGAAGAAATGATTTTATATTTGATATATGGCTTTGGCATGGTGACTTGTAACGTGTCTCCCCTTTCCAGGTTTACTGCACATCTACTTCCTGTTTACAGTGCGACTTAGATTTGTTCATGTTTGCCATAATAAATACTTTTGTAACAGATATCTCAGCTTTCTACTGGAAGAAATGATTTTATATTTGATATGTGGCTTTTGGATGATGAATTGTACCATGTCTCCCCTTTCCAGGTTTACCGCACATCTACTTCCTGTTTACCGTGTGACTTAGAATTTTTTATGTTTGCCATAATGAAAACTTTTATAACAGATATCTCAGCTTCTACTGGAAGAAATGATTTTATATTTGATAACGAGTGGGAGTATTCTTAGCACGACGTAGCGTGCAACATCTTGTTGTTTTAACGATATCATCTAATAATCTCAGGACAATACTGTTTGAAATATTAGATTTAAAATATAATTAAAATTTTGTTATTTTGATACTTTTGAAGTATTAAACTTAAATTAAATTTTATTTTAATTAAATTAGATACGTTTTTCATTAATTTGTTATGAAGTGAGAATTTTTTGTAAATGCAAAGAAAATATTCCTTTCATCTTACATAACAAAATCCTAGATTTTCTTTGGTCATTGTCAGTTCCATGCTTGGAAAGTTGAGATTAAACCAGATGGGTGGTTTGTGTTGTGTTTAGATATTAATCTAATTAAGATCAGCTGTTATAATATACTACACTCCCCCCAATGACATCTGACAGAACACAATTAGAGGTGAATCTTCGTAAATGAAAAATCAACCAATCAGCGAGATTTACGTTTGCGATGTAATAATTAAAAATGTGGGAAAAGACGCTGTTAAAATTCACCAGTAGCGTTTTCATTAGCTGATCATGAGTTCATTTAGACATGACCTCTAATCAGAACCGCATCGGTGATGTAATGGTTAGCGTGCTTGCCTCTAATGTTACTGGTTCTCGCCATGATATAGCTGAAAATTTGCTCATTGGGTGCTAAGCAATACTCACTCACTGACCTCAAATCGGGTTCTGTGAGATATTACAGGATCATATTATAACACCTGATTTTATTCAGATTGTAGTTGGTTATATTTTTAACCCGGGCCGTCGTGGTCGTGATCGTAGGGTAGTTGGTTTTACAACTACCTATGCAATCAGTGCCTATCACCACTAACATTTTGATTTTGAATCCTGTAGGTGTAAGATGTACTCAATACAACATTATGTGATAAAGTTTGTTAGTCACTTGTGGCAGGTCGGTGGTTTTACCTGGGAACTCCAGTTTTCTCCACCAATAAATCTTACCGCCATGATATAACTGAAATATTGTTGAAAGTGGAGTAAAACACCATACCCTACAGGGTTCGACATTAACTTTTTGACCAACTTGTCCATTCGGGCAAGTGCCATATTGATTTTACTTGCCCGAAACTGTAAACTACTAGCCCGAATTCTTAAGTGCCATATATGCATGTAGTGCAGAACTATGCAATCTACAATGACCGTTCATAGAGTAGAATAACCCCTCATATTAATTATTTACACCTTATGATGTGAGCATATTGTTAGTGCATCATTTGGCTATATAATTAAAATACTCATATTCATATTTGCAGTAAGATATTGAGTAGACGTACCTATCAATTTGCGGGAATATGACAGTTTTATAAATACAGATGATTGATGAGGATTTCTGAAATATTTTTGTTAGAAAATTTAAGTATAAATGTTCCTTATCATAGACTGACAACGACTGTATAGTTTGTTTGAATTTTTATTCCAGTAATCTATCACGCTTTCAATATTTTGATCGCAAAGGCAATACACATCAGGGATAATTTTCTAAAATTAGAACACCGCAAATAACTCTAGCTTTTCATTGGCCGGCGAAAATAAATACGATGTTGATGCAGCGCTGCCTAATTAGGCATTCACGATTGGTTAATATAAATAACACGATCTTTATTTGAGAAAGGGGAATTCCGTAGTCAACAAAATAAAACAAAATGGAGTAAAGCACACGATACATACGACGCGATGTTTAGGTAAAATTCGCCGCGACTTCCAACACTGAATAATTCAATATTAATCATTTTGCTCTTTAGGAATTGAACATATCACAGAATCATTTTCACTTGCCCGATCGGACAAGTTGTGTGCCGTTTTCACTTGCCCCGGGCAATCGGACAACCGTTAATGTCGAACACTGCACTATACCCTATTCAGATTGTAGTTGGTTATATTTTCAACTATAACTGTTAAATTAACTTTCTGTTTTCCAATTATATATATATATATATATATATAGATAATTGATGCCATGTTTTATTTTATTCATCCATCTAGACGATCAGACGTGAGAACTGTGTAAATATCATTAATCAATAAAATTGTCTTAGAATGTCTTTATGGACAAAAGGAAATAATATGCCAATTATTATTGTGAATTTTGTCTTTGTTTTATGCTTAAATACAATCATTAGTCTAAAGTATTTTGTCTGAAAATTCCAATTTTTCCCTATATATTTCATATAAAACTACAATTTTCCGAAATATATCCTGAAATCAATTTGTGACCGATATCGATTTTTGATCAACAACAGCAGAATTAAATGTAGTTTTACCCTATTAAATAAATTCTCTGCAATTTCGTAAACTGAGAATACATAAGTTAAACACTTCCTGAATTAATTTCGTTCAAAACACAATACAATGATAATACTTTTGTAGACAAATAATTTAAGTATGTATTTAATTCATGGGAGTTTGAAAAATATGCTTTAAAAAATTATTTCAATATTACTTATATAAAGCTACATACTTTTCTGCTTAAGGAGATAAATAAGTCTTGTTGATATTGGTGAAATTTTTGACCATTACTTCTTAGACTTTCTTTACATAGATGATATACAGTCAAACCTGTCTAAGCTGAACCCCTTTGAGACTGAAGAATTTGTTCAGTTTAGACAGGTGTTTGCTTTACACAGGTTCAAATTACATAGACATTTAGTAGATGGGACTGTAAAGTCTGTCTGGATTAGGCAGGTGTTTGGTTTAGACAGGTTTCACTGTATCTAATTTAGAGGACTTAGGGGGTAGTGTTTTCTAATAAGGGAGGTCTATCAGGATAGGTTTCCCTATGCTATTATACGAAAATATTACTTTTTTTTCTTTTTTTTTAATGACTTTTTCAGTGGTCATGCCCCATTATTAGCCATTCTAACATATCACATGTTTATTACTTGTTTCCTCATATGATAGTGTAGTTGTCATCACTACCATTATTAACCATTCTAACATATCACATGTTTATTTGTTTTTATTGGTCATGCTACGTATGGTAATGCAGTAGACCTAACTATGCTATTATTGGTCATACTATCATAATTATCACCTTTTTTACTTGTTTTTCAGTTGGCATGCTATACAGTAGATCTAACTACCCCGGTATGCCGTTATTGGTCATACTATCATAACTATAGCATGTTTTTATTTGTTTTCCAGTGGTCATGCTACATATGGTAGTGTAGTAGATCTGACTGTCATTATTGGTTATGCTATCATCATTATCACCTTTTTTTACTTGTTTTTCAGTGGTCATGCTGCATATGGTAGTGGAGTAGATCTGATAGACAAGAACAAACGAGTTGGAGGTATTTATACATAATCAAATTATTCCCCTTTGCCACATCCCTAAGCAATGATTGCCACCATAAATATAGTGTTTCCCCCTTTGCCACATCCCTAAACAATGGTTGCCACCATAAATATAGTGTTTCCCCCTTTGCCACATCCCTAAACAATGGTTGCCACCATAAATATAGTGTTTCTCCCTTGCCACATCCCTAAACAATGGTTGCCACCATAAATATAGTGTTTCCCCCTTTGCCACATCCCTAAACAATGGTTGCCACTATAAATATAGTGTTTCCCCCTTTGCCACATCCCTAAACAATGGTTGCCACCATAAATATAGTGTTTCCCCCTTTGCCACATCCCTAAACAATGGTTGCCACCATAAATATAGTGTTTCCCCCTTAGCCACATCCCTAAACAATGGTTGCCACCATAAATATTGTGTTTCCCCCTTTGCCACATCCCTAAACAATGGTTGCTACCATAAATATAGTGTTTCCCCCTTTGCCACATCCCTAAACAATGGTTGCCACCATAAATATAGTGTTTCCCCCTTTGCCACATCCCTAAACAATGGTTGCCACCATAAATATAGTGTTTCTCCCTTGCCACATCCCTAAGCAATGGTTGCCACCATAAATATAGTGTTTCTCCCTTGCCACATCCCTAAGCAATGGTTGCCACCATATATATTGTGTTTCCCCCTGGATACACCCCTAAAAAATAACTTAAGCAAACATTATTTCTATTAATTAAATCATTCAGTAATAGAATTCTATAATTAGAATAGATAGTGTTTTTTGTTGTTGGCCTAAGTAAACAGTTGGTGTATGTACAATCTATTTTTGTTTATTTTTAGCTTCGTATTTTATGACATACCATACGATTTTAAAGACAAACGATGATTTTATTGGTGCATTACGTCATGCTAGGATCATCGCAGACAACATTACGACTGCCATGCAGGCTAAAAGTCCTAATAGTTCTGTGTTCCCATACAGGTTTGTAGATATAATTTTAGATTACATTTTAATACAGTAAAACCTGTCTAAACTGAACAAATTTGTTCAGTTAAAATTACATAGATATATAGTAGATGGGACTGTAAAGTCTGTCTGGTTTAGGCAGGTTTTCGGTTTACTCAGGGTTCAGTAGATGGGACTGTAAAGTCTGTCTGGTTTAGGCAGGTTTTCGGTTTACTCAGGGTTTAGTAATGACTGTACATTTTAAAACTCAAATGAATACAGTATTTCCATTGATTTGTTACCACAAATTCAAAAACCTTCTGATAAATTTTAGGGCCCGGGTGGCTCAATGAGTTAGGTAGTTAGATTACCTAAAAACTCATACAAGCCTATCACCAATATGGCGTTGGTTCGCGCCAGGCTTTGTAAATTACAAAAAAGGGTGCACTCGACTCACAGCCGCAAGTGATAAAGCTTACCAGTTGCTTGCCCATGGTCGGTGGTTCTCTCCGGGTACTCTGGCTTCTTCCACCACTAAAACTGGTCGCCATGATATAGCTGAAATATTGCTGAAAGTGGCGTTAATCACCAAAAATCAAATCAAATAAAATCTGATCAATGTAAGATCTGCTGCTTTTTTCTTTATATTTTGATCAGTTGTAGTTAAACTAAGGGAGATAACTGTCTAACGCTGTAATATATCAATATAACAAGAAATCTACTAATTTATTTTTCAGTATATTTTAACGTTAACTATGAACAGTACCTGACCGTGGTACATGATACTCTGCTGAACATCGGTCTGTGTCTTATAGCCTTCTTCTGTGTGACCTTTCAATATCTGCTAATTTATTTTTCAGTATATTTTATGTGTACTATGAACAGTACTTAACCGTGGTACACGATACTCTGCTGAACATCGGCCTGTGTCTGATTGCTATCTTCTGTGTGACCTTCATACTGCTAGGATTTGACTTTTTTTCCGCCCTCATGATTGTCGTCGTGGTGACGATGATTGTCGTAGATATATGTGGAATGATGTATTTATGGAACATCACACTAAATGCAGTCTCCCTCGTCAATCTTGTCATGGTAAGTATGACCTGTTGATTTGACCTTCAGATAGCAACAAAGTCATCTAGAAAACAGAAAATTCAGATTAATTAAGATGATGATTTTACACTTTTATTATTGATTGATTGGTGTTTAATGCCAACATTAGCAAATTTTCAGCTTTATCATGGCGTGAACAAATTTTATACTTTTATTAACGCTTTAAAACAAAGTTGAATATTTATAGGGTGATTTCAATTTTTCTTGGTTAATTCAGTATTGTTCACATAAAACATAAAGGTGCAGGATGGAGAAACCACATCTAATTGTTGACATGTAAAAATTCTTGTCATATTTTTGATCGATTGATTGATTGATTATTGTTTTACACACCTGATAGATGTTGATTGTATTAGTAGATATCAATCAATCTGTCATATAATGATGACAATGGAAGCCCTCTTAAGAGTCTTTAAAAGTGTTAAAAAATGTATATCATGTAAAAATCAGATGGTTTAGGTTTATAGTGTTTAACGCCACTTTCAACAATACTTCAGGTATATCTTGCACTTAGTTTTATTGACCAGGGGAACATGGGAACAGGACAAAAGCCCCCCAATAATGATGATACATTTTTTTTTATATTGATGGTGATATTAGATATATTAAAGTGTAAAGGGGAAAAAAATTAATTGAAAAAATTTAATACTTATAGAAAAAATTTCTTCACATTTTGTTTATTATTATTAACATTTATATTTATAAAGTGTAAATTACAAAAGAAAAACTGATAATTTGTTTATAAATGAAAATTATTTTTGGAATTATTCATAATTAAAGTCAATCAGGTAAAATTAAGTATACCAATCAATGACACAGAAAAAAATGAAATGTATTGACTTTAATTATGAATAATTCAAAAAATAACATTAGTTTAAAAACAAATTATCAGTTTTTCTTTTGTAATTTACACTTTATAAATATAAATGTTAATAATAATAAACAAGATGTGAAGAAATATTTTTCTATATTGTATTAAATTTTTTTAATTAATTTTTTTTTCCTTTATACTTTATAATATATCTAATATCACTATCAATATAAAAAAAGGTATAGCAAAAAAACATTAACTTTTACTTCTCATCATTATTAGGGGGGCTTTTTGTCAGGTGGCTTTTGTCCTAGACCTATACCACATCTCACTGACAAACTGTATTGATTAATGTTTTATCGAGTACACCTCGCCATGAATGGGGTTAAAACTCACAACTTTAAAGTGGTGATAGGCACTGACTGAATAGGTAATTGTAAATTCATATGATCATAACCATGACATGTAACTGTAAGTGGATAATCAAATAGTTTCCTAGTTTCTTGTAGAAATCAGAAAAATAGGGAATTATCTCCCTTGATCATGACATGTAAAGGATAATCAAATAGTTTCCTAGTTTCTTGTAAAAATCAGAAAAATATGGAATTATCTCCCTTGTTCATGACATTTAAGGGATAATCAAATAGTTTCTTGTAAAAATCAGAAAAATAGGGAATTATCTCCCTTGATCATGACATGTAAGGGATAATCAAATAGTTTCCTAGTTTCTTGTAAAAATCAGAAAAATAGGGAATTATCTCCCTTGATCATGACATGTAAAGGATAATCAAATAGTTTCCTAGTTTCTTGTAAAAATCAGAAAAATATGGAATTATCTCCCTTGTTCATGACATTTAAGGGATAATCAAATAGTTTCTTGTAAAAATCAGAAAAATAGGGAATTATCTCCCTTGATCATGACATGTAAGGGATAATCAAATAGTTTCCTAGTTTCTTGTAAAAATCAGAAAAATAGGGAATTATCTCCCTTGATCATGACATGTAAAGGATAATCAAATAGTTTCCTAGTTTCTTGTAAAAATCAGAAAAAAAGGGAATTATCTCCCTTGATCATGACATGTAAAGGATAATCAAATAGTTTCCTAGTTTCTTGTAAAAATCAGAAAAAAAGGGAATTATCTCCCTTGATCATGACATGTAAGGGATAATCAAATAGTTTCTTAGTTTCTTGTAAAAATCAGAAAAAAAAAGGGAATTATCTCCTTTGATCATGACAAGTAAGGGATAATCAAATAGTTTCCCTTGGATTTTACAGGTACCCAGAGTTCTTGAAATTTATTTTCTTGTGTCAGTCATTCGGTCTGATACCCTTCAGAATTTTGTCAGTCTGAACAAACTTTTGTCAGTCCGAAATAACTTTAAAAAAAATAAAATTTTGAAAATCAGAATGAAATAAGTAAACACACTAGTTGTATTATGTTTTAATTATACATGTACTCCATTTCATCTTCTATTTCTACATAGGGCCTGGGTGGCTCAATGAGTTAGATCGCTGGATCAAACAGCTCGTACAAGCCTATCACCAATACGGCGTGGGTTCCTGCCCGGCTTTGTAAATTACAAAAAGGGTGCACTCAACTTGTAGCCGCAAGTGATAAAGTTTACCAGTTGCTTGCCCATGGTCGGTGATTCTCTCCGGGTACTCTGGCTTCCTCCACCATTAAAACTGGTCGCAATGATATAGCTGAAATATTGGCTTCCTCCACCATTAAAACTGGTCGCAATGATATAGCTGAAATATTGGCTTCCTCCACCACTAAAACTGGTCGCAATGATATAGCTGAAAGTGGCGCTAAAACACCAAAAATCAAATCAAAATCAAATCTATTTCTACAAATTTGTTAACATTTCTAAAAGTTTCATCTTCACTCTGCTCACACTCTGATTCACTATCAATCTCGCCATCAATGTTTACATCACTATTTTCCTCAGTGTCTCTCTCTCCCTCCCTATTACTCTGATTTCCCTCTCACTTTCAATTTTTACTTCTCTATCATTTCCAATATCTTCCACTTCTGGGTAACATTCCTGAAGACGAGTAACCAGACCAGTTTTACATCCCATCATATTAGAAGCCCCATCACAACCAAATCCAACAAATTTAGACTTATGATTGGTTAAATAGTTTTCATTTACACAGGCAAACATATCTTCAGAACTGGTTGTTTTGGGTTCACCAATACACACAAATCCCTGGACACAGTTTCTAATAAATATAGTTTCCTGTTCAGTAACAGTCACTGTCATCTGTACTGGTATCCATGGTGAGGGAGACAAATTGCCAATGAGTTTTTCCCTCTCTGAGGGAAATAAATTCCATAAAACACGCCGCTGCAGTCATATATGTCATAGGTTTTACTATGATCTAGTCCTTTTTCCCTGTCTAACTGATTAAGCCATGCAATGTCAGATATTAGCCTATTTTTTTTAATCAAGGCATAAATATTCCTAAATTTTGATTCAAGGTCTTTTCTAGTGTGCTCTTTAAGAGCCATGCACGACAGTTTTGTGAGCTGTTGTTTGTTGTGTCAATGCCCATTTTTGTACACAAGTTTTCTCATGCCTTGGTCAGATACTATACTGATTTAATATTTTTTGGAACCTGCGAAGAAAAGAAATTTTTTACTTGAGCCCTGCAAATTTTTAAAACTTATCCCCGTATTGACTATTGGGCCGTAATGTTCAACACAAATTTTCGTTGTCATTTTGTAGCCAAGGTCTGGCTTTTAAACTCAGAAAGTAAAGATACTTTAATATGCATGTGTGATTTCCTGTTAAAAAGTCACTGTTTCGGATAGCTGGTATCGCATATTTTAAGTCATGTCTCTCATTCTTGTATTTATAATTTATATGATATTTTATGCAATCACCTTAAGGCTTATGTTTTATTATGTTTATATGCCCCTTCGTGGGCCCTTTAATTTGGACCAATAAAATCTTATCTTATCTAGTACAGCTGCTTAAAAATAACCGCTTCCTATAGGCTTCGCACTTTTCATTATTTTTTGTTCTGAGCTCTTCACACCCGTCTTAGCATCTGTGTGAAATTTAATCGGCCATGATGTAGCCATGCTTGTTTGTTGTTTGTTATAGTACGGAAGCTCTCGGGTCTCATCCGACATTGGAAAGAACAATCGGAATTCCGAATGGTTCTTCACTATAATATGAAAACCATTATGCGGAGCGGGTACGAATTTCCTGAAAAAATTTAAACATCGCATTTTTTTTTAATCGGACATCTGGGCCGATATTTATGTTGTTTTTATCGGACTTTCACATTTTTTGTCGGCAAAACCGATAAAACCGATACTTTTCAATAACTCTGGTACCTATAAAGTGCGAAACGAAATAGAAACGAAATCAACGAAATGGAAACGAAATGAAACGAAACCAACGAAATAGACTGATATGAAGAAAATGGAAGGAAAAAAATAAAAGACAAAACGAAATAAAGAAATAAAAAAAAAAAAAAATCGATTTTTTAAATACAATAATTTTGATTAATTATAACCCATCTTGCATGTCTGTCCGTTACAGTACTCCTCACGTACATTACCCGCAACTCAATCCAAGCCTGGTTTGCTTGCCGACAAACTTTCAGAAGTTCAAATGTCATATTTTTATTTGTGTTTGTGTGTGTGTCAGTATTTATGAATTATAAAGTTTCTGGAGTGGGCATATAGAAAAAAATGGGGGATATGAGGGGGTATGTTCATAGATTGGGATATTGAGGGTTCATTATTCGTCTGATTTTATTACGTTTTTCGTTTGTATTCTACATAAATTTGCCTATTCGGAAACCAAACAGGATGGTCTTGAGTTTCAGATTCTGGGCACTATTTGACTACTGGATTTTCCCAACTTGTCACGTTTAATCCCCATGAGCTTCTTATCGGTTTTGTCTGTTTTTGTGGACTTTCCCTTTTGAATGCGCCTTGGCGTACGGTACCATTGTTATTACCTTTATTCGGTAGTGTGCCAACAGATCTGGCGTAATGTCTTACCGTTGTTCTTTCCGAGATATACAGGGGTCAAAAAGACCCAACACTATAAACTTTTTATTTCAAATCCTATTGTTCTATTTTGAAGAACTAAAGAAAAAAACCAACAGCAACATAACAGGACGTACAGTGAGCGCCCTCCTTACAGAAGAACTTTTGGAAAAAATAATGCTTGCAAAAACTAAACATAAGAAACTCTGGAAGTTTTATTGAAATCCATTCTGTTGTTTAGGAAGAGTTATGGATAACGCAACAGTATCCTCTCTCTATTGTATAGCCTTGTATGACAATTACATAGCCTTAAATAACAAAGTCCAAAAGTGAAGAAATTTTAGCAAGAACTGTTAAAATGGGAAAGCAAAAATAGAAGGTGCATGATGGCATGCCATTTGGTACTAAAGAATTCATGAAATTAATGAACCTTGCCATATGGTATTAAAGATTTCCTGTAAGATTCATTCAATTCCATCAAGTTGTTAAGGAGGAATTTCATAGGCAGTGAGGGAAGCACTCACGGACAAACGGACATATACTATATACCCCCCTCCCACTGGATAGCGGGGGGTATAACAATATGTGCCGTATCAAATTTGATTTGAGTTTTTTTAATATGAAAAGGGATCAAAGGGAAAAAAGGTACTTTTACGAGATATGTAGATTTTTTTTAAATTTCTAAAGTTAATTTTTGATAGGATTTGTATACCTCCGCCAAAAAAAGATTGGGGTATATAGGACTTCTGCTGTCCGTTCGTTCGTTTGTCCTTCCGGTCGTCACACTTTTTCGTCTCTCCGACACACTTTTAAATTTTGCTTGGACGGGGATATTTATTAGTGAACTTTAACTACTGCACTTCTATTATTTTAATTCCTCTCCTTTCAACAGACTTGACGTTGCTCTTATGGTTCCCAAATTTAAAAGAAGCCACTAAGTGAAAAGGACAGACTCCCGCTGAATAAATGCATAGTATTCTTGTTCAATGGTGATCAAATCCTGTCCTCTCCTGGTGAAAGACACTGAGACATGTGTGGGAAGTAGTCTAGCATCGTATTTCGTTTTGTTTTCGTTGGTTTCGTTTTATTTCGTTGATTTCGTTTCGTTTCGTTTTTGTTGATTTCGTTTCGTTTCGTTTTCGTTGATTTCGTTTCGTTTCGCACTTTATAGGTACCCGGATTTTACTACTTTTTCTCATCATTTGTTTAAATATTTTCCAGGCTGTTGGTATTGCAGTGGAATTTTGTGCTCACATTACCAGAGCGTTTGCCGTCAGCTTACAACCAACCAAACTCTTACGTGCAGAAGAAGCTTTAGCTTACATGGGAAGTTCTGTAAGTAATTTAATGATCTCATACAAACACTTCTTCTATAAGATTGGACACATTCCCGTGGGAATGACATCTACCTCGCATTCCCTTATACAGATTATAAAAATACTTTATTTTTCAAGATTATTACTAAAGATTTCTTTGTTAGGTTCTGTTCATAACTTAATGGTAAAGTTTACATGAAAATAAGTCTCACTTGAACCAAATATTGATAGTAATTCACTCAAATTTGATTGACTGGATAAATTTTGCTTATATATGATCACTGACTTGTTAAATATAAAATTAATTTCCACTCGCTGCGAAACAGGCTAGATAAGGTTGCCAAAGGCTCGTTTTTTCGTTTTTCTACATGTTTCTAAAGCTTGTGCAAATAATTTTTATATTTTCCGACAATGTACAGATATTGTATTATATGATATTATTTTGGTTTCAGGTACTTGGTGGTATAACAATGTACAGATATTGTAGTGTATATGATATTATTTTGGTTTCAGGTACTTAGTGGTATAACAATGTACAGATATTGTATTATATGATATTATTTTGGTTTCAGGTACTTAGTGGTATAACAATATACAGATATTGTAGTGTATATGATATTATTTTGGTTTCAGGTACTTAGTGGTATAACAATGTACAGATATTGTATTATATGATATTATTTTGGTTTCAGGTACTTGGTGGTATAACAATGTACAGATATTGTATTATATGATATTATTTTGGTTTCAGGTACTTAGTGGTATAACAATGTACAGATATTGTAGTGTATATGATATTATTTTGGTTTCAGGTACTTAGTGGTATAACAATGTACAAATATTGTAGTGTATATGATATTATTTTGGTTTCAGGTACTTAGTGGTATAACAATGTACAGATATTGTATTATATGATATTATTTTGGTTTCAGGTACTTAGTGGTATAACAATGTACAGATATTGTAGTGTATATGATATTATATTGGTTTCAGGTACTTAGTGGTATAACAATGTACAGATATTGTAGTGTATATGATATTATTTTGGTTTCAGGTACTTAGTGGTATAACAATGTACAGATATTGTAGTGTATATGATATTATTTTGGTTTCAGGTACTTAGTGGTATAACAATGTACAGATATTGTATTATATGATATTATTTTGGTTTCAGGTACTTAGTGGTATAACAATGTACAGATATTGTAGTGTATATGATATTATTTTGGTTTCAGGTACTTAGTGGTATAACAATGTACAGATATTGTAGTGTATATGATATTATTTTGGTTTCAGGTACTTAGTGGTATAACAATGTACAGATATTGTATTATATGATATTATTTTGGTTTCAGGTACTTAGTGGTATAACATTAACCAAACTAGGAGGTATAATAGTGCTAGCTTTCTCTAAGTCACAGCTGTTCCAGGTATTCTACTTTAGGATGTACCTAGGAATGGTTATATTTGGTGCTACACATGGACTTATATTCTTGCCAGTACTACTTAGCTATATAGGTAAGGCAAACCAAAACAAATTCTCAATAGATGAAAACCTCATTGGTGGTGTAATGTTTAGCAGTAATGCAGTAGATCATGGATTTGAACCCTGGTCGGGTCAACCAAAGACTAATATTGGTATTGACCTGGTCGAGTCAACCAAAGATTAATATTGAATATTGGTATTGACCTGGTTGGGTCAACCAAAGACTAATATTGGTATTGACCTGGTCGAGTCAACCAAAGACTAATATTGGTATTGACCTGGTCGGGTCAACCAAAGACTAATATTGGTATTGACCTGGTCGGGTCAACCAAAGACTAATATTGGTATTGACCTGGTCGGGTCAACCAAAGACTAATATTGGTATTGACCTGGTCGAGTCAACCAAAGACTAATATTGGTATTGACCTGGTCGGGTCAACCAAAGACTAATATTGGTATTGACCTGGTCGGGTCAACCAAAGACTAATATTGGTATTGACCTGGTCGGGTCAACCAAAGACTAATATTGGTATTGACCTGGTTGGGTCAACCAAAGACTAATATTGGTATTGACCTGGTCGGGTCAACCAAAGGCTAATATTGGTATTGACCTGGTCGGGTCAACCAAAGACTAATATTGGTATTGACCTGGTGGGGTCAACCAAAGACTAATATTGGTATTGACCTGGTCGGGTCAACCAAAGACTAATATTGGTATTGATCTGGTCGAGTCAACCAAAGACTAATATTGGTATTGACCTGGTCGGGTCAACCAAAGACTAATATTGGTATTGACCTGGTCGGGTCAACCAAAGACTAATATTGGTATTGACCTGGTCGGGTCAACCAAAGACTAATATTGGTATTGACCTGGTCGGGTCAACCAAAGACTAATATTGGTATTGACCTGGTCGAGTCAACCAAAGACTAATATTGGTATTGACCTGGTCGAGTCAACCAAAGACTAATATTGGTATTGACCTGGTTGGGTCAACCAAAGACTAATATTGGTATTGACCTGGTTGGGTCAACCAAAGACTAATATTGGTATTGACCTGGTCGAGTCAACCAAAGACTAATATTGGTATTGACCTGGTCGAGTCAACCAAAGACTAATATTGGTATTGACCTGGTCGGGTCAACCAAAGACTAATATTGATATTGACCTGGTCGAGTCAACCAAAGACTAATATTGGTATTGACCTGGTCGAGTCAACCAAAGACTAATATTGATATTGACCTGGTCGGGTCAACCAAAGGCTAATATTGGTATTGACCTGGTCGAGTCAACCAAAGACTAATATTGGTATTGACCTGGTCGAGTCAACCAAAGACTAATATTGATATTGACCTGGTCGGGTCAACCAAAGGCTAATATTGGTATTGACCTGGTCGAGTCAACCAAAGACTAATATTGGTATTTGCTGTTTTTTTGCTAAGCACGCAGTTAAAGAGTAAAAACAAAGACTGGTTGACAAAGAATCTGGATAATGTGTCAGAGGGGAAAACGATATTTCTACCTGCGAAAAGTTGTACCTAGGAATATTATATTTGGTGCTACACATGGACTAATATTCTTGCCAGTATTACTTAGCTATATATAGGTAAGGCAAACAAATTCTTGAATTTACAACTACCTGTGCAATCAGTGCCTATTACCACTAAAGTTGTGAGTTTGAACCCCATTCATGGCGAGGTGTACTCAAGACAACATTGTGTGATAGAATTTGTCAGTGACTTACGACAGGTCGATGGTTTCCTCCAGGGGCTCGGATTTCTTCCACCAATAAAATTGAATTATTGTTGAAAGTGATGTTAAGCATCATAACTCTAACCTGAATAACCTGATGAAAGGAAGATTTCTAATCTGGAAAAGAAAGTTTTAACACAAAGTGATGGTCAACAGTTGAACCAATGTTAAGAAAGCTTTGAAGAAACCAAAGGGGGTAATCAGAAGCCATAGATCGAGGAAGGACATGGAGAAACCAAAGGGGGTAATCAGAAGCCATAGATCGAGGAAGGACATGATGAAACCAAAGGGGGTAATCAGAAGCCATAGATTGAGGAAGGACATGAAGAAACCAAAGGGGGTAATCAGAAGCCATAGATCGAGGAAGGACATGAAGAAACCAAAGGGGGTAATCAGAAGCCATAGATTGAGGAAGGACATGATGAAACCAAAGGGGGTAATCAGAAGCCATAGATCGAGGAAGGACATGATGAAACCAAAGGGGGTAATCAGAAGCCATAGATTGAGGAAGGACATGAAGAAACCAAAGGGGGTAATCAGAAGCGATAGATTGAGGAAGGACATGAAGAAACCAAAGGGGGTAATCAGAAGCCATAGATCAAGGAAGGACATGATGAAACCAAAGGGGGTAATCAGAAGCCATAGATCGAGGAAGGACATGATGAAACCAAAGGGGGTAATCAGAAGCCATAGATTGAGGAAGGACATGAAGAAACCAAAGGGGGTAATCAGAAGCCATAGATTGAGGAAGGACATGAAGAAACCAAAGGGGGTAATCAGAAGCCATAGATCGAGGAAGGACATGATGAAACCAAAGGGGGTAATCAGAAGCCATAGATCGAGGAAGGACATGAAGAAACCAAAGGGGGTAATCAGAAGCCATTGATCGAGGAAGGACATGAAGAAACCAAAGGGGGTAATCAGAAGCCATAGATCGAGGAAGGACATGAAGAAACCAAAAGGGGTAATCAGAAGCCATAGATCGAGGAAGGACATGAAGAAACCAAAGGGGGTAATCAGAAGCCATAGATCGAGGAAGGACATGAAGAAACCAAAGGGGGTAATAAGAAGCCATAGATTGAGGAAGGACATGAAGAAACCAAAGGGGGTAATCAGAAGCCATAGATTGAGGAAGGACATGAAGAAACCAAAGGGGGTAATAAGAAGCCATAGATCGAGGAAGGACATGAAGAAACCAAAGGGGGTAATCAGAAGCCATAGATTGAGAAAGGACATGAAACCAAAGGGGGTAATCAGAAGCCATAGATCGAGGAAGGACATGATGAAACCAAAGGGGGTAATCAGAAGCCATAGATCGAGGAAGGACATGAAGAAACCAAAGGGGGTAATCAGAAGCCATAGATTGAGGAAGGACATGATGAAACCAAAGGGGGTAATCAGAAGCCATAGATCGAGGAAGGACATGATGAAACCAAAGGGGGTAATCAGAAACCATAGATCGAGGAAGGACATGAAGAAACCAAAGGTGGTAATCAGAAGCCATAGATCGAGGAAGGACATGAAGAAACCAAAGGGGGTAATCAGAAGCCATAGATCGAGGAAGGACATGATGAAACCAAAGGGGGTAATCAGAAGCCATAGATTGAGGAAGGACATGATGAAACCAAAGGGGTAATCAGAAGCCATAGATCGAGGAAGGACATGAAGAAACCAAAGGGGGTAATCAGAAGCCATAGATTGAGGAAGGACATGATGAATCCAAAGGGGGTAATCAGAAGCGATAGATTGAGGAAGGACATGAAGAAACCAAAGGGGGTAATCAGAAGCCATAGATCAAGGAAGGACATGAAGAAACCAAAGGGGGTAATCAGAAGCCATAGATCAAAGAAGGACAGACAATACAATGGCCAAAAGAAAAAAAGACAAATAGGCAAACAATGATCAACATTACATACACAGAAAACAAAAGATTGAGCAACACAAACCCCACTAAAAACTGGGGTGAACTCTGTAGTGGAGTCAAAAACCACTTCTCGCCTTCAAGTCATTTTAACACAAAAAAAACAATACCTGATACAAATAGGGGCCGTCGTGATCATGTGGTAGTTGGATTTACAACTACCTGTGTAATCTGATGTTGTGAGTTTGAACCCCATTCATGGCAAGGTTTACTCGATGCAACATTATGACCACCACAATATAATTGAAATATTGTTGAAAGTGGCATTAAACACCATAAGCCAACCAACCAACCAACTTGATACAAATTCTAGAATAAAGCTTTGTAAATTGAAGAAAGGAAGATTTCTAATTTGGAAAAGAATTTTTAAACAGTGAGGGTCAACAATTACAACAAAATGAACAACCAAAAGTACTTTTAATCTCAAATCATTTGAAGACAACAACAACAAAAACACCATAGGATATCTAAGAATATATTGAAGTGAGTCTGAGACAAAAACAAAATTATTGTAAGAAACTTTTGATATCACCCTTAAAATGATGTAGAAAATCCTATGCAATCAGTGCCTATTGCTGCTTAAGTTGTGAGTTTGATTGCCACCTGTGGTAAGCTGTTAACATCAAAGGGACTGTCATGGTAGTATGGTAGTTGGATTTACAACTAACTATGCTATCAGTGCCTATCACCATTCATGGCAAGGCGTACATGGTACAGCATGGCCGTAATCGTATGGTGGTTGGATTTACAACTACCTATGCAAAAAGTGCCAATCACCACTGAAGTTGTGAGTCTGAATCATGCTCGTGGCGAGGTATACTCGTTACAACATGATGTGATAAAGTTTGTCAGTGACCTGATGCAGGTCGGTAGTTTTCTCCGTGTATTACGTGACATAAAATCACATTTATAGTCTAATGTTTTCCTCCAAAAGTTTTAGTATTTTTCCTGTTTTTCTGTTTATAATGTTACATTATGAAAGTAAAGTTTAAACCGTGATAGTCAGACAATCCACCAATATCAGCAAAACAATCAACTCTCACATAAACTCACGGAACACAAAACAAACCCATGACATATGATGTTGGAAATCAAGGTCATGGCTTGGGATAGGAACAAAAATGTGGCAGTGTTAAACCGGTTAGTGGGATAACAACCCTATGTATCAGAAATGTCTAATAATTAATAGTTGGCTTTATGGTGTTTAACGCCACTTTGAACAATATTTCAGTTATATCGTGGCGGTCGGTTTTATTGGTGGAGGAAACAGTAGGACCCGGTAAACCACCGACCTGTCTCAAGTCACTGACAAACTTTATCACATAATGTTGTACACCTCACCCTGATTGAGATTCGAACTCACAACATCAGTGGAAATACCACTGATTGCATAGGTAGTTGTAAATCCAACTCCCATATGATCACGGCCACGGCGGCCCCCTAATAATTAATTTGTGTAGACATTATTTTCTTGCTTTAAAACTAATATGCTTGTATTTATTTAATTACCAGGGCCACCTATAAATAAAGCCAAACTATACGAGGTTCAACAGAAAAGAAAGAAACAGTTAATAGATAATGAAGATTATGTAGATGAATCAACTCCATTGAAATATTAACAGTTGTCTCACCTATTTACAAAACTGAGTTATCTCTCTTTACTTTCAAAACTGTGTTTTTTTCCCTTTCTTTCAAAACTGAGTTATGTCCCCTTACTTACAAAGCTGAGTTATGTCCCATTACTTTCAAAACTGAGTTATTTCCCCTTACTTTCAAAACTGTTATGTCCCTTATTACAAAACTGAGTTATTTCCCTTATTCTCAAAACTGAGTTTTTCTCCTCAATATGAACAAATTAATGAGATTATGTGTATGATAGGAAATCTGTTTATAAAGAATGTTTGTCTTAATATTTATGAATGTTTTTTTTCATTTTATTATGAAATTGTATGTTTATATTATTCATGATTATCAGTTTTTGTGAATTATGTGGCTTGATAATCGAGTGAAAGTAAAATTCACAACTAATACTTAATACTGATTGGAGCTATAGGAAAGAATTAACTGGTCATCCATGTATTTAGGATTTACTGTCTTCAAATTCCATGATTTTTTGAAGACTATAATAATTGATAGGTACCTTCAAGACCATGACGATGCTGTAAACGGTCAAAACCCATGATGTACTACGGACCCAAAACAAATTGATATGAACCCTCGAACCACAGATTTTTTACAGACCACGAAAATTGGTAAAACATGAAGAAGGGTTCCTATATAAATAATTCAAGTTTAAATCATTCCAAGTTTTGACATTTCATGAATTGAAGAGTGTGATGTGTGCCTTTAATGATAAATAATTTGTGTATGTAAAATATTTAAAAACTGACAACTATTTTTTATTTTAAATTATAGGACAATTTTTTTTCTGCAAGTATTATATTTCAGTAAGTATTTTTACTGTATAAATTAAATGATTGTTAAATTACAATAGACTATTTAGCTATTAATAGTATCAATGAAATGAACCAAAACTTGGTAGGAAGCATCTATGGGTGGTCCTCTATAAATATTGCTCATTTCGTCCCAATCCATTAACAAACATGGTCACCACAGACAATTCTTGTTTCTGATTGGTCAGTTTCTAAAAATCTTCTCCTCTGAAACCGCTTGGCCAAATGAACCGAAACTTGGTAGGAAGCATCTATGGAAGGTCATCTGTTAAGATTGTTCATTTCGTCCCGATCTGTTAACAAACATGGCCACCACAGACAATTCTTGTTTCTGAATGGTTGATTTCTAAAAAATCTTCTCCTCTGAAATCGCTTTGCCAAATGAACCGAAACTGGGTAGGATGCATCTATGGGCGGTCCTCTATAAAGATTGCTCATTTTGTTCCGATCCATTAACAAATATGGCCACCACAGGCAATTCTTGTTTCTGATTGGTTGATTTCTAAAAATCTTCTCCTCTGAAACCACTTTGCCAAATGAACTGAAACTTTTTGATCCGTTAACAATCATGTCTGCCATAGACAATTCTTGTTTCTGATTGGTCAGTTTCTAAAAATCTTCTACTCTGAAACAGCATGGGCAAATGGACCAAAACATGGCAAGAAGCATCTATGGAAGGTCCTCTATAGGAATTGTTCATTCCGTTTTGATTCGTTAACAATCATGTCCGCCATAGGCAATTCTTGTTTCTGATTGGTCGATTTCTAAAGCAGCTTTTCCTCTGAAACCGCATAGCCAAATCATATGAAACTTGGTAGGAAGCATCTATGGGCGGTTCTCTATAAAGATTGCTCATTTTGTTTTGATCCATTAACAAACATGGCCGCCACAGGCAATTCTTGTTTCAGAGTGGTCGATTTCTAAAAATCTTCTCTGAAACTGCTTTTGAAATGAACCGAAATTTTGTGGGAAACACCTATTGAAGGTTCTGTATTAAGTTTCCTCAAAGCAGAATGAAAGGTGAGCGACACAGGCTCAGCCCACTGAGCCTCTAGGTTTTAATGTGAAAAAGTTGTTGTGAACCCATCACCTATATATTATCAATATAAAGTGCCTTTCAAACCTCCCCCCCCCCCCCCCTCCCCCTATATAACTTTGTCTGGAGTTGCCCATATATATGATTACTGACATTTTTTCATACTAATTGTGCATTGTACTATCTTTTAACTAGTATTATGTAAGTTTTCTTTGAAATTTAAGAAAGTAGCCAGTCTTGTACAAGAAGTTGTATCACCACACTGTGGTGATAAAAAGAATGGCATGGCGTTGCATGCGACGTTCTCTGTCACACTGCATTTTGATGACATCATGGTATTGGAATGCAGGAAAAGACGACCTACGTAAACAAAGAAGATTTTTCAATGAACATTCATTTGACAGATTAAAGTATCACAAATTCAAAGTCATATTCCCATTATCCAAGAAAATTGCTTTAATATTTCCGGCATTTTTTTTAGGCCAGTACATACACATTTTTCCACCTGTTTCCTAACGAATGGTAGTCAGATGATTATATAGTGACATTGAAAGTGATTGAACGGTAAACGGGATATTTTTTAATGAACAGCAACAAATAATGTGACGTCATGTATTGTAATAAAAATGTTTATATAATGGGTATTTATCAAGCAACAAATATGATATGAAATATTCTTGTTGATTTCGTGTGTTTATCGGAGTGAGATGATGACGTCACCTGGACAAATCATTGATAAACATACTATCTTTGATATGTTTTGCTCTCAATGGACTTTCGATCCCATCTCACATCTCCGGCTTCGACTATGTTGTGATATTACTCTTAGAAATCAATTTTTGCACCCAAAAATAAAATAGAATCAATGAACTATAGCATATATGAAAGACTCGGCATCTGGATGCAAATCGGCGTCCACTGACGTCATTATATCAAATCACAGTCCGATTTAAGGGTATTCTCAAATCGGCATCCTTTCCAAATTCTCTGAAATATAGTCGATTTATTGGTTATGGTTAGGGCATACGTCAATTATGTCATTGGACGTCGATTTGAAAAAGTGAGAAACGGACGTAGAATTGAAAATTGGATGCCGATTTGAGAATTTGAAAAAAAGGACATAGATCTGAGGTACAGATTTCTGTGACGTAGAAATCGGACATGGATTTGAGGATTGGACGTCTATCTGAGTCTTATATATATGTGTAGAACACTTAAATGTACCTCGTCGCTACTGATTAATACTTGTTGTCATGTCAAAGAAAGTTATGATGATATTCTTTTTGTTTACTATTATTGTTTAGTTATCTTTTCTACAAGTGCCTATGTTCATGTAATCGTTTTTGTAAGGGTGCACATTTTTTTTTATATACAATTAAATAACTAATCATGTAATTAAATAAAACAATGTATTTATGTTTGTCTTGTTCTTAATTTCTAACAATCATCTGAATTGTATTCAAACAATCCAAAAATACTGGCAACGCAAGACACAGGATGAAGACAAACAAAATAAACATGCAAGACACATGATGAAGACAAACAAAATAAACATGCAAGACACAGGATGAAGACAAACAAAATAAACATGCAAGACACAGGATGAAGACAAACAAAATAAACACACAAGACAGGATGAAGACAAACAAAATAAACACGCAAGACACAGGATGAAGACAAACAAAATAAACATGCAAGACACAGGATGAAGACAAACAAAATAAACATGCAAGACACAGGATGAAGACAAACAAAATAAACACAAGACACAGGATGAAGACAAACAAAATAAACACACAAGACACATGATGAAGACTAACAAAATAAACATGCAAGACACAGGATGAAGACAAACAAAATAAACACAAGACACAGGATGAAGACAAACAAAATAAACACAAGACACAGGATGAAGACAAACAAAATAAACACACAAGACACAGGATGAAGACAAACAAAATAAACACACAAGACACAGGATGAAGACTAACAAAATAAACACACAAGACACAGGATGAAGACTAACAAAATAAACACACAAGACACAGGATGAAGACTAACAAAATAAACATGCAAGACACAGTATGAAGACAAACAAAATAAACACACAAGACACAGGATGAAGACTAACAAAATAAACACACAAGACACAGGATGAAGACAAACAAAATATACATGCAAGACACAGGATGAAAACAAACAAAATAAACACAAGACACAGGATGAAGATAAACAAAATAAACACAAGACACAGGATGAAGACAAACAAAATAAACACACAAGACACAGGATGAAGACAAACAAAATAAACACACAAGACACAGTATGAAGACAAACAAAATAAACACACAAGACACAGTATGAAGACAAACAAAATAAACACACAAGACACAGGATGAAGACAAACAAAGTAAACACACAAGACACAGGATGAAGACTAACAAAATAAACACACAAGACACAGTATGAAGACAAACAAAATAAACACACAAGACACAGGATGAAGACTAACAAAATAAACACACAAGACACAGTATGAAGACAAACAAAATAAACACACAAGACACAGGATGAGGACAGACAAAATAAACACGCAAGACACAGGATGAAGACTAACAAAATAAACACACAAGACACAGGAAGAAGACTAACAAAATAAACACACAAGACACAGGATGAAGACTAACAAAATAAACACACAAGACACAGGATGAAGACAAACAAAATAAACATGCAAGACACAGGATGAAGACAAACAAAATAAACATGCAAGACACAGGATGAAAACAAACAAAATAAACACAAGACACAGGATGAAGACAAACAAAATAAACACAAGACACAGCATGAAGACAAACAAAATAAACACACAAGACACAGGATGAAGACAAACAAAATAAACACACAAGACACAGAATGAAGACAAACAAAATAAACACACAAGACACAGTATGAAGACAAACAAAATAAACACACAAGACACAGGATGAAGACAAACAAAGTAAACACACAAGACACAGAATGAAGACTAACAAAATAAACACACAAGACACAGTATGAAGACAAACAAAATAAACACAAGACACAGGATGAAGACTAACAAAATAAACACACAAGACACAGGATGAAGACAAACAAAATAAACACACAAGACACAGGATGAAGACTAACAAAATAAACACACAAGACACAGTATGAAGACAAACAAAATAAACACACAAGACACAGGATGAAGACAAACAAAGTAAACACACAAGAAACAGGATGAAGACTAACAAAATAAACACACAAGACACAGTATGAAGACAAACAAAATAAACACACAAGACACAGGATGAAGACTAACAAAATAAACACACAAGACACAGTATGAAGACAAACAAAATAAACACACAAGACACAGGATGAAGACAGACAAAATAAACATGCAAGACACAGGATGAAGACAAACAAAATAAACACGCAAGACACAGGATGAAGACTAACAAAATAAACACACAAGACACAGGATGAAGACTAACAAAATAAACACACAAGACACAGGATGAAGACTAACAAAATAAACACACAAGACACAGGATGAAGACAAATAAAATAAACATGCAAGACACAGGATGAAGACAAACAAAATAAACATGCAAGACACAGGATGAAAACAAACAAAATAAACACAAGACACAGGATGAAGACAAACAAAATAAACACAAGACACAGGATGAAGACAAACAAAATAAACACACAAGACACAGAATGAAGACAAACAAAATAAACACACAAGACACATTATGAAGACAAACAAAATAAACACACAAGACACAGGATGAAGACAAACAAAGTAAACACACAAGACACAGGATGAAGACTAACAAAATAAACACAAGACACAGTATGAAGACAAACAAAATAAACACGCAAGACACAGGATGAAGACAAACAAAATAAACATGCAAGACACAGGATGAAGACAAACAAAATAAACATGCAAGACACAGGATGAAGACAAACAAAATAAACACAAGACACAGGATGAAGACAAACAAAATAAACACACAAGACACATGATGAAGACTAACAAAATAAACATGCAAGACACAGGATGAAGACAAACAAAATAAACACAAGACACAGGATGAAGACAAACAAAATAAACACAAGACACAGGATGAAGACAAACAAAATAAACACACAAGACACAGGATGAAGACAAACAAAATAAACACACAAGACACAGGATGAAGACTAACAAAATAAACACACAAGACACAGGATGAAGACTAACAAAATAAACACACAAGACACAGGATGAAGACTAACAAAATAAACATGCAAGACACAGTATGAAGACAAACAAAATAAACACACAAGACACAGGATGAAGACTAACAAAATAAACACACAACACACAGGATGAAGACAAACAAAATATACATGCAAGACACAGGATGAAAACAAACAAAATAAACACAAGACACAGGATGAAGATAAACAAAATAAACACAAGACACAGGATGAAGACAAACAAAATAAACACACAAGACACAGGATGAAGACAAACAAAATAAACACACAAGACACAGTATGAAGACAAACAAAATAAACACACAAGACACAGTATGAAGACAAACAAAATAAACACACAAGACACAGGATGAAGACAAACAAAGTAAACACACAAGACACAGGATGAAGACTAACAAAATAAACACACAAGACACAGTATGAAGACAAACAAAATAAACACACAAGACACAGGATGAAGACTAACAAAATAAACACACAAGACACAGTATGAAGACAAACAAAATAAACACACAAGACACAGGATGAGGACAGACAAAATAAACACGCAAGACACAGGATGAAGACTAACAAAATAAACACACAAGACACAGGAAGAAGACTAACAAAATAAACACACAAGACACAGGATGAAGACTAACAAAATAAACACACAAGACACAGGATGAAGACAAACAAAATAAACATGCAAGACACAGGATGAAGACAAACAAAATAAACATGCAAGACACAGGATGAAAACAAACAAAATAAACACAAGACACAGGATGAAGACAAACAAAATAAACACAAGACACAGCATGAAGACAAACAAAATAAACACACAAGACACAGGATGAAGACAAACAAAATAAACACACAAGACACAGAATGAAGACAAACAAAATAAACACACAAGACACAGTATGAAGACAAACAAAATAAACACACAAGACACAGGATGAAGACAAACAAAGTAAACACACAAGACACAGAATGAAGACTAACAAAATAAACACACAAGACACAGTATGAAGACAAACAAAATAAACACAAGACACAGGATGAAGACTAACAAAATAAACACACAAGACACAGGATGAAGACAAACAAAATAAACACACAAGACACAGGATGAAGACTAACAAAATAAACACACAAGACACAGTATGAAGACAAACAAAATAAACACACAAGACACAGGATGAAGACAAACAAAGTAAACACACAAGAAACAGGATGAAGACTAACAAAATAAACACACAAGACACAGTATGAAGACAAACAAAATAAACACACAAGACACAGGATGAAGACTAACAAAATAAACACACAAGACACAGTATGAAGACAAACAAAATAAACACACAAGACACAGGATGAAGACAGACAAAATAAACATGCAAGACACAGGATGAAGACAAACAAAATAAACACGCAAGACACAGGATGAAGACTAACAAAATAAACACACAAGACACAGGATGAAGACTAACAAAATAAACACACAAGACACAGGATGAAGACTAACAAAATAAACACACAAGACACAGGATGAAGACAAATAAAATAAACATGCAAGACACAGGATGAAGACAAACAAAATAAACATGCAAGACACAGGATGAAAACAAACAAAATAAACACAAGACACAGGATGAAGACAAACAAAATAAACACAAGACACAGGATGAAGACAAACAAAATAAACACACAAGACACAGAATGAAGACAAACAAAATAAACACACAAGACACAGGATGAAGACAAACAAAATAAACACACAAGACACAGGATGAAGACAAACAAAGTAAACACACAAGACACAGGATGAAGACTAACAAAATAAACACAAGACACAGTATGAAGACAAACAAAATAAACACAAGACACAGGATGAAGACTAACAAAATAAACACACAAGACACAGGATGAAGACAAACAAAATAAACACACAAGACACAGGATGAAGACTAACAAAATAAACACACAAGACACAGTATGAAGACAAACAAAATAAACACACAAGACACAGGATGAAGACAAACAAAATAAACATGCAAGACACAGGATGAAGACAAACAAAATAAACACGCAAGACACAGGATGAAGACTAACAAAATAAACACACAAGACACAGGATGAAGACTAACAAAATAAACACACAAGACACAGGATGAAGACAAACAAAATAAACATGCAAGACACAGGATGAAGACAAACAAAATAAACACGCAAGACACAGGATGAAGACAAACAAAATAAACACACAAGACACAGTATGAAGACTAACAAAATAAACACACAAGACACAGGATGAAGACTAACAAAATAAACACACAAGACACAGGATGAAGACTAACAAAATAAACACACAAGACACAGTATGAAGACAAACAAAATAAACACACAAGACACAGGATGAAGACAAACAAAATAAACACACAAGACACAGGATGAAGACAAACAAAATAAACACACAAGACACAGGATGAAGACAAACAAAATAAACACACAGGATGAAGACTAACAAAATAAACACACAAGACACAGGATGAAGACTAACAAAATAAACACACAAGACACAGGATGAAGACAAACAAAATAAACACACAAGACACAGGATGAAGACAAACAAAATAAACACACAAAACACAGGATGAAGACAAACAAAATAAACATGCAAGACACAGGATGAAGACAAACAAAATAAACACACAAGACACAGGATGAAGACTAACAAAATAAACATGCAAGACACAGCATGAAGACAAACAAAATAAACATGCAAGACACAGTATGAAGACAAACAAAATAAACACACAAGACACAGGATGAAGACAAACAAAATAAACACACAAGACACATGATGAAGACAAACAAAATAAACACACAAAACACAGGATGAAGACAAACAAAATAAACACAAGACACAGGATGACGACAAACAAAATAAACATGCAAGACACAGCATGAAGACAAACAAAATAAACATGCAAGACACAGTATAAAGACAAACAAAATAAACACACAAGACACAGGATGAAGACTAACAAAATAAACACACAAGACACAGGATGAAGACAAACAAAATAAACACGCAAGACACAGGATGAAGACTAACAAAATAAACACACAAGACACAGGATGAAGACAAACAAAATAAACACACAAAACACAGGATGAAGACAAACAAAATAAACACAAGACACAGGATGAAGACAAACAAAATAAACATGCAAGACACAGCATGAAGACAAACAAAATAAACATGCAAGACACAGGATGAAGACAAACAAAATAAACATGCAAGACACAGGATGAAGACAAACAAAATAAACACAAGACACAGGATGAAGACAAACAAAATAAACACAAGACACAGCATGAAGACAAACAAAATAAACATGCAAGACACAGGATGAAGACAAACAAAATAAACACACAAGACACAGAATGAAGACAAACAAAATAAACACACAAGACACAGTATGAAGACAAACAAAATAAACACACAAGACACAGGATGAAGACAAACAAAGTAAACACACAAGACACAGGATGAAGACAAACAAAATAAACACACAAGACACAGGATGAAGACTAACAAAATAAACACACAAGACACAGTATGAAGACAAACAAAATAAACACAAGACACAGGATGAAGACAAACAAAATAAACACACAAGACACAGGATGAAGACAAACAAAATAAACACACAAGACACAGGATGAAGACTAACAAAATAAACACACAAGACACAGTATGAAGACAAACAAAATAAACACAAGACACAGGATGAAGACTAACAAAATAAACACACAAGACACAGGATGAAGACAAACAAAATAAACACACAAGACACAGGATGAAGACTAACAAAATAAACACACAAGACACAGTATGAAGACAAACAAAATAAACACACAAGACACAGGATGAAGACAAACAAAATAAACATGCAAGACACAGGATGAAGACAAACAAAATAAACACGCAAGACACAGGATGAAGACTAACAAAATAAACACACAAGACACAGGATGAAGACTAACAAAATAAACACACAAGACACAGGATGAAGACAAACAAAATAAACACGCAAGACACAGGATGAAGACAAACAAAATAAACACGCAAGACACAGGATGAAGACAAACAAAATAAACACACAAGACACAGTATGAAGACAAACAAAATAAACACACAAGACACAGGATGAAGACTAACAAAATAAACACACAAGACACAGGATGAAGACTAACAAAATAAACACACAAGACACAGTATGAAGACAAACAAAATAAACACACAAGACACAGGATGAAGACAAACAAAATAAACACACAAGACACAGGATGAAGACAAACAAAATAAACACACAAGACACAGGATGAAGACAAACAAAATAAACACACAGGATGAAGACTAACAAAATAAACACACAGGATGAAGACTAACAAAATAAACACACAAGACACAGGATGAAGACAAACAAAATAAACATGCAAGACACAGGATGAAGACAAACAAAATAAACACGCAAGACACAGGATGAAGACAAACAAAATAAACACACAAGACACAGTATGAAGACAAACAAAATAAACACACAAGACACAGGATGAAGACTAACAAAATAAACACACAAGACACAGGATGAAGACTAACAAAATAAACACACAAGACACAGTATGAAGACAAACAAAATAAACACACAAGACACAGGATGAAGACAAACAAAATAAACACACAGGATGAAGACTAACAAAATAAACACACAAGACACAGGATGAAGACTAACAAAATAAACACACAAGACACAGGATGAAGACAAACAAAATAAACACACAAGACACAGGATGAAGACAAACAAAATAAACACACAAAACACAGGATGAAGACAAACAAAATAAACATGCAAGACACAGGATGAAGACAACCAAATAAACACACAAGACACAGGATGAAGACTAACAAAATAAACATGCAAGACACAGCATGAAGACAAACAAAATAAACATGCAAGACACAGTATGAAGACAAACAAAATAAACACACAAGACACAGGATGAAGACTAACAAAATAAACACACAAGACACATGATGAAGACAAACAAAATAAACACACAAAACACAGGATGAAGACAAACAAAATAAACACAAGACACAGGATGACGACAAACAAAATAAACATGCAAGACACAGCATGAAGACAAACAAAATAAACATGCAAGACACAGTATAAAGACAAACAAAATAAACACACAAGACACAGGATGAAGACTAACAAAATAAACACACAAGACACAGGATGAAGACAAACAAAATAAACACGCAAGACACAGGATGAAGACTAACAAAATAAACACACAAGACACAGGATGAAGACAAACAAAATAAACACACAAAACACAGGATGAAGACAAACAAAATAAACACAAGACACAGGATGAAGACAAACAAAATAAACACGCAAAACACAGCATGAAGACAAACAAAATAAACATGCAAGACACAGGATGAAGACAAACAAAATAAACATGCAAGACACAGGATGAAAACAAACAAAATAAACACAAGACACAGGATGAAGACAAACAAAATAAACACAAGACACAGCATGAAGACAAACAAAATAAACATGCAAGACACAGGATGAAGACAAACAATCTAAACACACAAGACACAGAATGAAGACAAACAAAATAAACACACAAGACACAGTATGAAGACAAACAAAATAAACACACAAGACACAGGATGAAGACAAACAAAGTAAGCACACAAGACACAGGATGAAGACTAACAAAATAAACACACAAGACACAGTATGAAGACAAACAAAATAAACACAAGACACAGGATGAAGACTAACAAAATAAACACACAAGACACAGGATGAAGACAAACAAAATAAACACACAAGACACAGGATGAAGACTAACAAAATAAACACACAAGACACAGTATGAAGACAAACAAAATAAACACACAAGACACAGTATGAAGACAAACAAAGTAAACACACAAGACACAGGATGAAGACTAACAAAATAAACACACAAGACACAGTATGAAGACAAACAAAATAAACACACAAGACACAGGATGAAGACTAACAAAATAAACACACAAGACACAGTATGAAGACAAACAAAATAAACACACAAGACACAGGATGAAGACAGACAAAATAAACATGCAAGACACAGGATGAAGACAAACAAAATAAACACGCAAGACACAGGATGAAGACTAACAAAATAAACACACAAGACACAGGATGAAGACTAACAAAATAAACACACAAGACACAGGATGAAGACTAACAAAATAAACACACAAGACACAGGATGAAGACAAACAAAATATACATGCAAGACACAGGATGAAAACAAACAAAATAAACACAAGACACAGGATGAAGATAAACAAAATAAACACAAGACACAGGATGAAGACAAACAAAATAAACACACAAGACACAGGATGAAGACAAACAAAATAAACACACAAGACACAGTATGAAGACAAACAAAATAAACACACAAGACACAGTATGAAGACAAACAAAATAAACACACAAGACACAGGATGAAGACAAACAAAGTAAACACACAAGACACAGGATGAAGACTAACAAAATAAACACACAAGACACAGTATGAAGACAAACAAAATAAACACACAAGACACAGGATGAAGACTAACAAAATAAACACACAAGACACAGTATGAAGACAAACAAAATAAACACACAAGACACAGGATGAGGACAGACAAAATAAACACGCAAGACACAGGATGAAGACTAACAAAATAAACACACAAGACACAGGAAGAAGACTAACAAAATAAACACACAAGACACAGGATGAAGACTAACAAAATAAACACACAAGACACAGGATGAAGACAAACAAAATAAACATGCAAGACACAGGATGAAGACAAACAAAATAAACATGCAAGACACAGGATGAAAACAAACAAAATAAACACAAGACACAGGATGAAGACAAACAAAATAAACACAAGACACAGCATGAAGACAAACAAAATAAACACACAAGACACAGGATGAAGACAAACAAAATAAACACACAAGACACAGAATGAAGACAAACAAAATAAACACACAAGACACAGTATGAAGACAAACAAAATAAACACACAAGACACAGGATGAAGACAAACAAAGTAAACACACAAGACACAGAATGAAGACTAACAAAATAAACACACAAGACACAGTATGAAGACAAACAAAATAAACACAAGACACAGGATGAAGACTAACAAAATAAACACACAAGACACAGGATGAAGACAAACAAAATAAACACACAAGACACAGGATGAAGACTAACAAAATAAACACACAAGACACAGTATGAAGACAAACAAAATAAACACACAAGACACAGGATGAAGACAAACAAAGTAAACACACAAGAAACAGGATGAAGACTAACAAAATAAACACACAAGACACAGTATGAAGACAAACAAAATAAACACACAAGACACAGGATGAAGACTAACAAAATAAACACACAAGACACAGTATGAAGACAAACAAAATAAACACACAAGACACAGGATGAAGACAGACAAAATAAACATGCAAGACACAGGATGAAGACAAACAAAATAAACACGCAAGACACAGGATGAAGACTAACAAAATAAACACACAAGACACAGGATGAAGACTAACAAAATAAACACACAAGACACAGGATGAAGACTAACAAAATAAACACACAAGACACAGGATGAAGACAAATAAAATAAACATGCAAGACACAGGATGAAGACAAACAAAATAAACATGCAAGACACAGGATGAAAACAAACAAAATAAACACAAGACACAGGATGAAGACAAACAAAATAAACACAAGACACAGGATGAAGACAAACAAAATAAACACACAAGACACAGAATGAAGACAAACAAAATAAACACACAAGACACATTATGAAGACAAACAAAATAAACACACAAGACACAGGATGAAGACAAACAAAGTAAACACACAAGACACAGGATGAAGACTAACAAAATAAACACAAGACACAGTATGAAGACAAACAAAATAAACACGCAAGACACAGGATGAAGACAAACAAAATAAACATGCAAGACACAGGATGAAGACAAACAAAATAAACATGCAAGACACAGGATGAAGACAAACAAAATAAACACAAGACACAGGATGAAGACAAACAAAATAAACACACAAGACACATGATGAAGACTAACAAAATAAACATGCAAGACACAGGATGAAGACAAACAAAATAAACACAAGACACAGGATGAAGACAAACAAAATAAACACAAGACACAGGATGAAGACAAACAAAATAAACACACAAGACACAGGATGAAGACAAACAAAATAAACACACAAGACACAGGATGAAGACTAACAAAATAAACACACAAGACACAGGATGAAGACTAACAAAATAAACACACAAGACACAGGATGAAGACTAACAAAATAAACATGCAAGACACAGTATGAAGACAAACAAAATAAACACACAAGACACAGGATGAAGACTAACAAAATAAACACACAACACACAGGATGAAGACAAACAAAATATACATGCAAGACACAGGATGAAAACAAACAAAATAAACACAAGACACAGGATGAAGATAAACAAAATAAACACAAGACACAGGATGAAGACAAACAAAATAAACACACAAGACACAGGATGAAGACAAACAAAATAAACACACAAGACACAGTATGAAGACAAACAAAATAAACACACAAGACACAGTATGAAGACAAACAAAATAAACACACAAGACACAGGATGAAGACAAACAAAGTAAACACACAAGACACAGGATGAAGACTAACAAAATAAACACACAAGACACAGTATGAAGACAAACAAAATAAACACACAAGACACAGGATGAAGACTAACAAAATAAACACACAAGACACAGTATGAAGACAAACAAAATAAACACACAAGACACAGGATGAGGACAGACAAAATAAACACGCAAGACACAGGATGAAGACTAACAAAATAAACACACAAGACACAGGAAGAAGACTAACAAAATAAACACACAAGACACAGGATGAAGACTAACAAAATAAACACACAAGACACAGGATGAAGACAAACAAAATAAACATGCAAGACACAGGATGAAGACAAACAAAATAAACATGCAAGACACAGGATGAAAACAAACAAAATAAACACAAGACACAGGATGAAGACAAACAAAATAAACACAAGACACAGCATGAAGACAAACAAAATAAACACACAAGACACAGGATGAAGACAAACAAAATAAACACACAAGACACAGAATGAAGACAAACAAAATAAACACACAAGACACAGTATGAAGACAAACAAAATAAACACACAAGACACAGGATGAAGACAAACAAAGTAAACACACAAGACACAGAATGAAGACTAACAAAATAAACACACAAGACACAGTATGAAGACAAACAAAATAAACACAAGACACAGGATGAAGACTAACAAAATAAACACACAAGACACAGGATGAAGACAAACAAAATAAACACACAAGACACAGGATGAAGACTAACAAAATAAACACACAAGACACAGTATGAAGACAAACAAAATAAACACACAAGACACAGGATGAAGACAAACAAAGTAAACACACAAGAAACAGGATGAAGACTAACAAAATAAACACACAAGACACAGTATGAAGACAAACAAAATAAACACACAAGACACAGGATGAAGACTAACAAAATAAACACACAAGACACAGTATGAAGACAAACAAAATAAACACACAAGACACAGGATGAAGACAGACAAAATAAACATGCAAGACACAGGATGAAGACAAACAAAATAAACACGCAAGACACAGGATGAAGACTAACAAAATAAACACACAAGACACAGGATGAAGACTAACAAAATAAACACACAAGACACAGGATGAAGACTAACAAAATAAACACACAAGACACAGGATGAAGACAAATAAAATAAACATGCAAGACACAGGATGAAGACAAACAAAATAAACATGCAAGACACAGGATGAAAACAAACAAAATAAACACAAGACACAGGATGAAGACAAACAAAATAAACACAAGACACAGGATGAAGACAAACAAAATAAACACACAAGACACAGAATGAAGACAAACAAAATAAACACACAAGACACAGGATGAAGACAAACAAAATAAACACACAAGACACAGGATGAAGACAAACAAAGTAAACACACAAGACACAGGATGAAGACTAACAAAATAAACACAAGACACAGTATGAAGACAAACAAAATAAACACAAGACACAGGATGAAGACTAACAAAATAAACACACAAGACACAGGATGAAGACAAACAAAATAAACACACAAGACACAGGATGAAGACTAACAAAATAAACACACAAGACACAGTATGAAGACAAACAAAATAAACACACAAGACACAGGATGAAGACAAACAAAATAAACATGCAAGACACAGGATGAAGACAAACAAAATAAACACGCAAGACACAGGATGAAGACTAACAAAATAAACACACAAGACACAGGATGAAGACTAACAAAATAAACACACAAGACACAGGATGAAGACAAACAAAATAAACATGCAAGACACAGGATGAAGACAAACAAAATAAACACGCAAGACACAGGATGAAGACAAACAAAATAAACACACAAGACACAGTATGAAGACTAACAAAATAAACACACAAGACACAGGATGAAGACTAACAAAATAAACACACAAGACACAGGATGAAGACTAACAAAATAAACACACAAGACACAGTATGAAGACAAACAAAATAAACACACAAGACACAGGATGAAGACAAACAAAATAAACACACAAGACACAGGATGAAGACAAACAAAATAAACACACAAGACACAGGATGAAGACAAACAAAATAAACACACAGGATGAAGACTAACAAAATAAACACACAAGACACAGGATGAAGACTAACAAAATAAACACACAAGACACAGGATGAAGACAAACAAAATAAACACACAAGACACAGGATGAAGACAAACAAAATAAACACACAAAACACAGGATGAAGACAAACAAAATAAACATGCAAGACACAGGATGAAGACAAACAAAATAAACACACAAGACACAGGATGAAGACTAACAAAATAAACATGCAAGACACAGCATGAAGACAAACAAAATAAACATGCAAGACACAGTATGAAGACAAACAAAATAAACACACAAGACACAGGATGAAGACAAACAAAATAAACACACAAGACACATGATGAAGACAAACAAAATAAACACACAAAACACAGGATGAAGACAAACAAAATAAACACAAGACACAGGATGACGACAAACAAAATAAACATGCAAGACACAGCATGAAGACAAACAAAATAAACATGCAAGACACAGTATAAAGACAAACAAAATAAACACACAAGACACAGGATGAAGACTAACAAAATAAACACACAAGACACAGGATGAAGACAAACAAAATAAACACGCAAGACACAGGATGAAGACTAACAAAATAAACACACAAGACACAGGATGAAGACAAACAAAATAAACACACAAAACACAGGATGAAGACAAACAAAATAAACACAAGACACAGGATGAAGACAAACAAAATAAACATGCAAGACACAGCATGAAGACAAACAAAATAAACATGCAAGACACAGGATGAAGACAAACAAAATAAACATGCAAGACACAGGATGAAGACAAACAAAATAAACACAAGACACAGGATGAAGACAAACAAAATAAACACAAGACACAGCATGAAGACAAACAAAATAAACATGCAAGACACAGGATGAAGACAAACAAAATAAACACACAAGACACAGAATGAAGACAAACAAAATAAACACACAAGACACAGTATGAAGACAAACAAAATAAACACACAAGACACAGGATGAAGACAAACAAAGTAAACACACAAGACACAGGATGAAGACAAACAAAATAAACACACAAGACACAGGATGAAGACTAACAAAATAAACACACAAGACACAGTATGAAGACAAACAAAATAAACACAAGACACAGGATGAAGACAAACAAAATAAACACACAAGACACAGGATGAAGACAAACAAAATAAACACACAAGACACAGGATGAAGACTAACAAAATAAACACACAAGACACAGTATGAAGACAAACAAAATAAACACAAGACACAGGATGAAGACTAACAAAATAAACACACAAGACACAGGATGAAGACAAACAAAATAAACACACAAGACACAGGATGAAGACTAACAAAATAAACACACAAGACACAGTATGAAGACAAACAAAATAAACACACAAGACACAGGATGAAGACAAACAAAATAAACATGCAAGACACAGGATGAAGACAAACAAAATAAACACGCAAGACACAGGATGAAGACTAACAAAATAAACACACAAGACACAGGATGAAGACTAACAAAATAAACACACAAGACACAGGATGAAGACAAACAAAATAAACACGCAAGACACAGGATGAAGACAAACAAAATAAACACGCAAGACACAGGATGAAGACAAACAAAATAAACACACAAGACACAGTATGAAGACAAACAAAATAAACACACAAGACACAGGATGAAGACTAACAAAATAAACACACAAGACACAGGATGAAGACTAACAAAATAAACACACAAGACACAGTATGAAGACAAACAAAATAAACACACAAGACACAGGATGAAGACAAACAAAATAAACACACAAGACACAGGATGAAGACAAACAAAATAAACACACAAGACACAGGATGAAGACAAACAAAATAAACACACAGGATGAAGACTAACAAAATAAACACACAGGATGAAGACTAACAAAATAAACACACAAGACACAGGATGAAGACAAACAAAATAAACATGCAAGACACAGGATGAAGACAAACAAAATAAACACGCAAGACACAGGATGAAGACAAACAAAATAAACACACAAGACACAGTATGAAGACAAACAAAATAAACACACAAGACACAGGATGAAGACTAACAAAATAAACACACAAGACACAGGATGAAGACTAACAAAATAAACACACAAGACACAGTATGAAGACAAACAAAATAAACACACAAGACACAGGATGAAGACAAACAAAATAAACACACAGGATGAAGACTAACAAAATAAACACACAAGACACAGGATGAAGACTAACAAAATAAACACACAAGACACAGGATGAAGACAAACAAAATAAACACACAAGACACAGGATGAAGACAAACAAAATAAACACACAAAACACAGGATGAAGACAAACAAAATAAACATGCAAGACACAGGATGAAGACAACCAAATAAACACACAAGACACAGGATGAAGACTAACAAAATAAACATGCAAGACACAGCATGAAGACAAACAAAATAAACATGCAAGACACAGTATGAAGACAAACAAAATAAACACACAAGACACAGGATGAAGACTAACAAAATAAACACACAAGACACATGATGAAGACAAACAAAATAAACACACAAAACACAGGATGAAGACAAACAAAATAAACACAAGACACAGGATGACGACAAACAAAATAAACATGCAAGACACAGCATGAAGACAAACAAAATAAACATGCAAGACACAGTATAAAGACAAACAAAATAAACACACAAGACACAGGATGAAGACTAACAAAATAAACACACAAGACACAGGATGAAGACAAACAAAATAAACACGCAAGACACAGGATGAAGACTAACAAAATAAACACACAAGACACAGGATGAAGACAAACAAAATAAACACACAAAACACAGGATGAAGACAAACAAAATAAACACAAGACACAGGATGAAGACAAACAAAATAAACACGCAAAACACAGCATGAAGACAAACAAAATAAACATGCAAGACACAGGATGAAGACAAACAAAATAAACATGCAAGACACAGGATGAAAACAAACAAAATAAACACAAGACACAGGATGAAGACAAACAAAATAAACACAAGACACAGCATGAAGACAAACAAAATAAACATGCAAGACACAGGATGAAGACAAACAATCTAAACACACAAGACACAGAATGAAGACAAACAAAATAAACACACAAGACACAGTATGAAGACAAACAAAATAAACACACAAGACACAGGATGAAGACAAACAAAGTAAGCACACAAGACACAGGATGAAGACTAACAAAATAAACACACAAGACACAGTATGAAGACAAACAAAATAAACACAAGACACAGGATGAAGACTAACAAAATAAACACACAAGACACAGGATGAAGACAAACAAAATAAACACACAAGACACAGGATGAAGACTAACAAAATAAACACACAAGACACAGTATGAAGACAAACAAAATAAACACACAAGACACAGTATGAAGACAAACAAAGTAAACACACAAGACACAGGATGAAGACTAACAAAATAAACACACAAGACACAGTATGAAGACAAACAAAATAAACACACAAGACACAGGATGAAGACTAACAAAATAAACACACAAGACACAGTATGAAGACAAACAAAATAAACACACAAGACACAGGATGAAGACAGACAAAATAAACATGCAAGACACAGGATGAAGACAAACAAAATAAACACGCAAGACACAGGATGAAGACTAACAAAATAAACACACAAGACACAGGATGAAGACTAACAAAATAAACACACAAGACACAGGATGAAGACTAACAAAATAAACACACAAGACACAGGATGAAGACAAACAAAATAAACATGCAAGACACAGGATGAAAACAAACAAAATAAACACAAGACACAGGATGAAGACAAACAAAATAAACACAAGACACAGGATGAAGACAAACAAAATAAACACACAAGACACAGAATGAAGACAAACAAAATAAACACACAAGACACAGTATGAAGACAAACAAAATAAACACACAAGACACAGGATGAAGACAAACAAAGTAAACACACAAGACACAGGATGAAGACTAACAAAATAAACACACAAGACACAGTATGAAGACAAACAAAATAAACACAAGACACAGGATGAAGACTAACAAAAAAACACACAAGACACAGGATGAAGACAAACAAAATAAACACACAAGACACAGGATGAAGACTAACAAAATAAACACACAAGACACAGTATGAAGACAAACAAAATAAACACACAAGACACAGGATGAAGACAAACAAAATAAACATGCAAGACACAGGATGAAGACAAACAAAATAACACGCAAGACACAGGATGAAGACTAACAAAATAAACACACAAGACACAGGATGAAGACAAACAAAATAAACATGCAAGACACAGGATGAAGACAAACAAAATAAACACGCAAGACACAGGATGAAGACAAACAAAATAAACACACAAGACACAATATGAAGACAAACAAAATAAACACACAAGACACAGGATGAAGACTAACAAAATAAACACACAAGACACAGGATGAAGACTAACAAAATAAACACACAAGACACAGTATGAAGACAAACAAAATAAACACACAAGACACAGGATGAAGACAAACAAAATAAACACACAGGATGAAGACTAACAAAATAAACACACAAGACACAGGATGAAGACAAACAAAATAAACACACAAGACACAGGATGAAGACAAACAAAATAAACATGCAAGACACAGGATGAAGACAACCAAATAAACACACAAGACACAGGATGAAGACTAACAAAATAAACATGCAAGACACAGCATGAAGACAAACAAAATAAACATGCAAGACACAGTATGAAGACAAACAAAATAAACACACAAGACACAGGATGAAGACTAACAAAATAAACACACAAGACACATGATGAAGACAAACAAAATAAACACACAAAACACAGGATGAAGACAAACAAAATAAACACAAGACACAGGATGAAGACAAACAAAATAAACATGCAAGACACAGCATGAAGACAAACAAAATAAACATGCAAGACACAGTATAAAGACAAACAAAATAAACACACAAGACACAGGATGAAGACTAACAAAATAAACACACAAGACACAGGATGAAGACAAACAAAATAAACACGCAAGACACAGGATGAAGACTAACAAAATAAACACACAAGACACAGGATGAAGACAAACAAAATAAACATGCAAGACACAGCATGAAGACAAACAAAATAAACATGCAAGACACAGTATGAAGACAAACAAAATAAACACACTAGACACAGGATGAAGACTAACAAAATAAACACACAAGACACAGGATGAAGACAAACAAAATAAACACACAAGACACAGGATGAAGACAAACAAAATAAACATGCAAGACACAGGATGAAGACAAACAAAATAAACATGCAAGACACAGGATGAAGACAAACAAAATAAATACAAGACACAGGATGAAGACAAACAAAATAAACACACAAGACACATGATGAAGACTAACCAAATAAACACACAAGACACAGGATGAAGACAAACAAAATAAACACACAAGACACAGGATGAAGACAAACAAAATAAACACGCAAGACACAGGATGAAGACTAACAAAATAAACACGCAAGACACAGGATGAAGACAAACAAAATAAACACACAAGACACAGGATGAAGACAAACAAAATAAACATGCAAGACACAGGATGAAGACATACAAAATAAACACACAAGACACAGGATGAAGACAAACAAAATAAACACGCAAGACACAGGATGAAGACTAACAAAATAAACACACAAGACACAGGATGAAGACAAACAAAATAAACACACAAGACACACAAGACACAGGATGAAGACAAACAAAATAAACATGCAAGACACAGGATGAAGACAAACAAAATAAACATGCAAGACACAGGATGAAGACAAACAAAGTAAACACACAAGACACAGGATGAACATGCAAGACACAGAATGAAGACAAACAAAATAAACACAAGACACAGGATGAAGACAAACAAAATAAACACGCAAGACACAGAATGAAGACAAACAAAATAAACACACAAGACACAGGATGAAGACAAACAAAATAAACACACAAGACACAGGATGAAGACAAACAAAGTAAACACGCAAGACACATAATGAAGACAAACAAAATAAACACACAAGACACAGGATGAAGACAAACAAAATAAACGACACAACATAGAAAACCAAAGTGATGAGGAACACTGACCCCACCCAAGGTCGAGGTGAACCCAGGTGCTCACAAAGGATGAGCAGTTCCTGCTTCTTATAAGACACCCACTGTTACTCATTTATGCAGTCAATTCTTCTTATAAGACACCCACTGTGTTACTCATTTATACAGTCAAGTCTTCTTAAAAGACACCCACTGTGTTACTCATTTATACAGTGAAGTCTTATAAGACCTCCACTGTGTTATTCATCTTATAACACACCCACTGTGTTGCTCATCTTATAAGACACCCACTGTGGTACTCATCTTATAAGACACCCACTGTGTTACTCATCTTATAAGACACACACTATGTTACTCATCTTATAAGACACCCACTGTGTTACTCATTTATACAGCCAAGTCTTCTTATAAGACACCCACTGTGCTACTCATCTTATAAGACCTCCACTTTGTTACTCATCTTATAAGACACACACTCTGTTACTCATCTTATAAGACACCCACTGTGTTACTCATCTTATAAGACACCCACTGTGTTACTCATCTTATAAGACACCCACTGTGTTACTCATCTTATAAGACACCCACTGTGTTACTCATCTTATAAGACACCCTCTGTGTTACTCATCTTATAAGACACAAACTGTTACTCATCTTATAAGACACAAACTGTGTTACTCATCTTATAAGACACCCACTGTGTTACTCATCTTATAAAACACCCACTGTGTTACTCATCTTATAATACACCCACTGTGTTACTCATCTTATAAGACACCCACTGTGTTACTCATCTTATAAGACACCCACTGTGTTACTCATCTTATAAGACACCCACTGTGTTACTCATCTTATAAGACACACACTGTGTTACTCATCTTATAAGACACCCACTGTGTTACTCATCTTATAAGACACCCACTGTGTTACTCATCTTATAAGACACAAACTGTTACTCATCTTATAAGACACAAACTGTGTTACTCATCTTATAAGACACCCACTGTGTTACTCATCTTATAAGACACCCACTGTGTTACTCATCTTATAATACACCCACTGTGTTACTCATCTTATAAGACACCCACTGTGATACTCATCTTATAAGACCTCTACTGTGTTACTCATCTTATAAGACACCCACTGTGTTACTCATCTTATAAGACACCCACTGTGTTACTCATCTTATAAGACACCCACTATGTTACTCATCTTATAAGACACCCACTGTGTTACTCATCTTATAAGACACCCACTGTGTTACTCATCTTATAAGACCTCCACTGTGTTACTCATCTTATAAGACACTCACTGTGTTACTCATCTTATAAGACACCCACTGTGTTACTCATCTTATAAGACACCCACTGTGTTACTCATCTTATAAGACACCCACTGTGTTACTCATCTTATAAGACACCCACTGTGTTACTCATCTTATAAGACACCCACTATGTTACTTATCTTATAAGACACCCACTGTGTTACTCATCTTATAAGACACCCACTTTGTTACTCATCTTATAAGACCTCCACTGTGTTACTCATCTTATAAGACACTCACTGTGTTACTCATCTTATAAGACACCCACTGTGATACTCATCTTATAAGACACCCACTGTGTTACTCATCTTATAAGACACCCACTGTGTTATTCATTGTATAAAACACCCACTGTGTTACTCATATTATAAGACACCCACTGTGTTACTCATCTTATAAGACACCCACTGTGTTACTCATCTTATAAGACACCCACTGTGTTACTCATCTTATAAGACACCCACTGTGTTACTCATCTTATAAGACACAAACTGTGTAACTCATCTTATAAGACACACACTGTGTTACTCATCTTATAAGACCTCCACTGTGTTACTCATCTTATAAGACACACACTGTGTTACTCATCTTATAAGACATCCACTGTGTTACTCATCTTATAAGACACACACTCTGTTACTCATCTTATCAGACCTCCACTGTGTTACTCATCTTATAAGACCTCCACTGTGTTACTCATCTTATAAGACACCCACTGTGTTACTCATCTTACAAGACACCAACTGTGTTACTCATCTTATAAGACACAAACTATGTTACTCATCTTATAAGACACCCACTGTGTGACTCATCTTTTATAAGACACCCACTTTGTTACTCATCTTATAAGACCTCCACTGTGTTACTCATCTTATAAGACACACACTGTGTTACTCATCTTATAAGATACCCACTGTGTTACTCATCTTATAAGACACCCACTGTGTTACTCATCTTATAAGACACCCACTGTGTTACTCATCTTATAAGACACCCACTGTGTTACTCATCTTATAAGACCTCCACTGTGTTACTCATCTTATAAGACCCTCACTGTGTTACTCATCTTATAAGACCTCCACTGTGTTACTCATCTTATAAGACACAAACTGTGTTACTCATCTTATAAGACACCCACTGTGTTACTCATCTTATAAGACACCCACTGTATTACTCATCTTATAAGACACCCACTGTGTTACTCATCTTATAAGACACAAACTATGTTACTCATCTTATAAGACACAAACTGTGTTACTCATCTTATAAGACACCCACTGTGTTACTCATCTTATAAGACACACACTGTGTTACTCATCTTATAAGACACCCACTGTGTTACTCATCTTATAAGACACCCACTGTGTTACTCATCTTATAAGACACACACTGTGTTACTCATCTTATAAGACACCCACTGTGTTACGCATCTTATAAGACACAAACTGTGTTACTCATCTTATAAGACACCCACTTTGTTACTCATCTTATAAGACACCCACTGTGTTACTCATCTTATAAGACACCCACTGTGTTACTCATCTTATTAGACACCCACTGTGTTATTCATTGTATAAAACACCCACTGTGTTACTCATCTTATAAGACACCCACTGTGTTACTCATCTTATAAGACACACACTGTGTTACTCATCTTATAAGACACCCACTGTGTTACTCATCTTTTAAGACCTCCACTGTGTTACTCATCTTATAAGACACCCACTGTGTTACTCATCTTATAAGACACACTGTGTTACTCATCTTATAAGACCTCCACTGTGTTACTCATCTTATAAGATCTCCACTGTGTTACTCATCTTATAAGACACCCACTGTGTTACTCATCTTATAAGACACCCATTGTGTTACTCATTGTATAAGACACCCACTGTGTTACTCATCTTATAAGACACCCACTGTGTTACTCATCTTAAAAGACACACACTTTGTTACTCATCTTATAAGACACCCACAGTGTTACTCATCTTATAAGACACACACTGTGTTACTCATCTTATAAGACACCCACTTTGTTACTCATCTTATAAGACACACACTGTGTTACTCATCTTATAAGACACCCACTGTGTTACTCATCTTATAAGACACCCACTGTGTTACTCATCTTACAAGACACTCACTGTGTTATTCATCCTATAAGACCTCCACTGTGTTACTCATCTTATAAGACACTCACTGTGTTACTCATCTTATTAGACCTCCACTGTGTTACTCATCTTATAAGACACCCACTGTGTTACTCATCTTATAAGACACACACGGTGTTACTCATCTTATAAGCCACCCACTGTGTTACTCATCTTATAAGACACAAACTGTGTTACTC